>JAQGCM010000599.1:0-23168 GCA_034699705.1 Hymenaphorura dentifera | reverse complement strand
CAGACAGAGATTATCGAAAAGTCTAAACCAAGTGAACCTTTTCGATTTTAATGCTTGAGCATTTTATAAAGGATTAGCAGGATTAGTAGCGGACGTTCGAAATGTTTATACTGGCTCATAGGTCAAGATGAGCAAGTTAACATGAATAATTCATGTTATTTTCAATTACGAGGATATAAATTGTACTTTCAACAGGAGGAGGTGGTCGTCGAATCTTATGCACTCAGATCCGACATTCAAAAAATCGCATTCTGAATGGGAACGATTTCCCCTCATGTATTTCTTTTTAATAGTACTCCAGACATATTCTAAAAAAATATTTGGATACAATTTCCATCATTAGATGGGGTGGTCAAGATTTCAATGAAATTTTGTGAAGTTCTGAGGTTCTGACTTTTCTGATGACGAAGACGAAACAAAACCTGATTCGAGGAATAGCCACCAAAAAATAATTTATGTTTTGACTGCGGATTAGAGGTATGCTTACGTGTATATTTCTTCCAAAATTAGTCACATACCTCGAGTTTATTGCGTCACTGGCCAAAAAGCTTATTTTAAGGACCATAATCTCGGATATAATATCCTAATCGGAGAATGGAGAAGGAGGGCAGACTACCCGGACCGAGGCAAATGCAACTTGTGCAACCCACAGAAATTCAGAATTCCATGCAGTGTTTTGGCTGAAGTCTGTAAAAAGAGAGGGAGAGTCAGACGCAGGCACACTTGTAGCTTTCTCTTCGAACGGAGAAAGTTCTTTCTCTTTGCTAAATTCTACAAGAGTTGTCAACGAACACATTTCAACAATCTCAAGTCGAGAAATGAGTCAGAAGTAGTCAGGATACGAAAATAGTTCGTTTTATCAGATCGTTCCTCACCAGACTTTTCTTTTGTAAAATGATGATAGTATTCTTGACTGATCCATCATCGAGTTCAATTTAAAAATTATAAACTTTTCTTATCGGGAGTACAATGAAATTTGACTTTCTCACCAAAACATAAATTGAAGTGTGTATCAAAAATATCAAAATCTATAATGATTATGTGCACGCTAAGTTCAGGATTCTTTTGGGATTCATGGAAAGTGTTTTTGGCTATCGCTCTCCTCCTTAAGGTCAGTCAGTTGAATAATAATTATTCCAGCATGCAACTGGTTGGTTTTTTATCAATTTTAGGGCATTATTTCAAGATTCCAGTATGCTTTCTAATTTTTGCAAAGTCTCTAATCCCGTATAAATTCAACCGTACAATGTTTTGTTTTGAATGTCGGTTTTTTATTTACAAAGTTCAGTCAAGCACACAGGTCAGCCTACTAAGCAATTGATGAGACTTGAGTAGCATTTGTTACAAATCTGCTTAAAAGTACACTATGCCATTCTTTCTTTAGTTCTGTTCTGTCTCACATCATTTTAAAAAGCAAACTACAAACTATTGTGATTTATTTCCATTTTTTTCGTTGCAAAGCTAAATACTGACTTTTGGATAGGACGCAGTGGCAATCTCACAAAAATGATTACCACTAAATGGCAAGTATTTTTTACCTCTCACTAATTGAAGGTTAGAAAAGTTAAAAAGGTACAGGATTAGTCTTCTTGCTAATTTTCATCGTCGGTCTTCACTTTTCAATGTGATTCTGGCCAATATTACATGTAGGCTTCGTTAGTTAAACCTGAACTAAAAATGGTTACCCCCCAATATTTGGTATGAAATATAAAAGCTAAAGCCGTCGGTATTGTTGAGTATTCGCAGTCGCACCGCCAAAAACAGTTTGATAAATTTGGCACACTCTGGAAGCCTACATTTACTGTTAAACCTATCATTCAACAGTCAATCGTTACTTACGTTGAATTTTTGGTCTACATTTCATCGTGTATACAAAGTAGGGTCTGGTACGAGGACAATTAATTAAAATTCATTACAAATAGGTTTCTTGTCGAGAACAAGAGGTACAAAGGAGTGCTCAGATTTTGTAAAAGATGGAAATTCTTTCCTGCATCTTTACGAGAATCGGTAAATTTGGTATTCTTTCCTTAGAAGAGGTTTGCTCACTATAAACTACGACTACAAACTAAACTTAACATTCGTATTGTATTATATTCATTGTAAATTAACAATATCATGCGGTTTTTCTCACACAATTTGACAATCGTTTTCAGGGTTCCTTAAAACAATAATAACAATCGACAATCATTCTTCATCACAACCTGAGCTTACAAGGTTGACTAGCTCCTTACAAGCAATTTTAGTTATTAATTTCCAAATCGGCTGGTCTGGATTTAGATTAACTCAACTGGATTGGGTAGTATGGGAGATATGAGGAATTTACTGGACAGCCGACCCTCTGTTGCCTGCTTAAACATGCACTCGTTCCGGCGCTCTTTACGTAACATAATTTTGATAAATGGCACATTCTTAACGTAAACAGGCAAAACTTAAAACGTTAAAACTACATTCTACACAAAATCCCAAAGGAGCCCACTGTCACCCATTGTCATTGGACTCGGAGCCCGATTCATGGACTTCAAATCCATAGAATTTGAACTGATAGTGTTGCTTGAATTTTCAGGCATCGATGAAGATGTGAAAATATTTAGTGATCTAGACGACAAGAGCGGGTCTCTTTGGCTGAATTGATCTGAATTAAAATCCATCATTCCTCCGTAGTAATTATTATTGCAACCACCACTTCCACTATTATCACTCATGCTGGTCGTAGCTAACGAAATACTAGCGCCTGAAGTTGAATTTGAATTCATATTGACGGAGTCAGAGGAAGAATTATTATTTTCGGGTAGAAGATTATCAAGCCAATCGGCGTAGTCCATCTCCATGGGCATCGGAACGTCCAAATCAGAGGGTAAAAGTGATCCCAATTCATCCAACAAATCGTCAGATGCATTTGTATGTTTGTCATTGGCAATCAAGCGTGAGTGTAAATGATGATTGCTCGAGTCGTCGGCCATTGGCACGTCATTTCTGTCCCCGTTCAAATCAACATTACTCTGAATAAAATCTCTCATGCTCGTTTCTCCATTAGAAGTAGGAAAGTCTTGACTCTGCTCGTCTAGCACAACGTCCATGTCATCAACTAAATTCAAATCTTTCTCAACTTCTCCGAGCAACATAGCCAAAGCATTGCCGTCGTCGTCATTATTCACTCGAACTTCTTGAGGAGTTTGAATTCTAGCGGATAGAAGGCGATTTTGACTTTCGCTTTCAGCATGGGCTCGCCCAAAGTTTGAAAGATCCTCGCTAATTTTTAGAATGTCTTGAGCTTCTTTAGTTAAGGCTTCTGACTTTGTCAATGTGTGAGGCTGATGTGTTAAACTCGAAATAACATTGGATAATGTAGACGGCCTTGCGTCAGAGGCATTGCTGGATGTTGCCGGAAGTGTGACTTGAAGAGGAAGAAATGCATTCGTAAGGTTGGCAGTGCTCGGGCGTGAGAATGTAATTGAAGTTGGAAGTGTCACAGCGAAGGTCACCGGCGGGAGAGGTGGGGGCGGTGGCGGAGGAATAGTGCTCAGTGAAGGAGCATTGGTGGGATACGTTAAAATTCTTGGAGACTTTCCAGGTGTTGTTGGAGTATTTGGCTCTTGGGCAGCACTGGGTGGTAGTTCTAAATACATACCAAATTCTTTAATTTAGGCTTCTTTCGAATTTTGCGTGTTTCTTGTACCAATCAAATCGGTAAAACTCACCTCCATTTCGAATTAATATTTCGAGGACATCATCTACCATTTGACTTTTAAAGCCTTTGGCTTGTTTAGTATTTGACGTCGCAGTTGCTGAAGTCTAAAACATAAAAAAGTAAAGCTAGAGAATCTTCAACTACATAAAAAATTTCCAAATTTAGAAATCATTATTTGAATTACCTTTTCCACTTCCTTGGATGGGTTTGTCACAAAACTTTCAAACGAGCTTCCTTCGTTATTTTTTACGGCACCAGTTCTGGAATCTGAATTCGAATCCTTCGGCAGTACTTCATTGATTTTGAGCAACCAGGAATGTTCCATTTGGTCCGAACTATTTTCAGGGTCCGGAATTGACTTGGAACCTTGGCCAGATTCATTCTTGCCAATCTAACAGAAAATGACATAAATTGTAAATTAGAGTAGGTACATTAGAGCAACACGATTTATACGACTGAATTGTAATTATTTTCTGCTCGATCAGAAAACACTGTTGTGCGCAGAGATGCACACTTTCACTAACCTGGAATGCACAATTATTGTTGTCCGGGATGTGAAGTTGTGGAATATTGTCCAAATCTGCATCAGAAGAGGCATTTGTTTGAACATGGTTCGTCGCACTGGTTGCTACTTGGATAATTGTGAACGGAATCTTTGAAGGGATGGACGTTGGAACCTCTTTGTTGATGATGATTGGGGTTCTGGTTTGTGTCAAAGATTTGTCCTTTGTCAAAGTAACAGCTCTTTGGGGTTGTTGTTGAGGAGAAATTTGAATCTTTTGTGGCTGAAGGCGAGATTGGGGTTGAGTTTTCTGGGCCGTTGAAATTTTGGTGATTTGAACAGCGGAAGGTTGTACTTGCTCTTGTTGTTGCTGTTGAAGGGAGTGTAGCTGAATTAATTTTTGAAGCTGTGCTTGCAGAGCCTGTTGTTGCATCTTGTGCTGTAAATGTTGTTGGAGAGCCAGACGATGTTTTTGTCCACCACCCTGCGTAAAAGAAATTTTGCTCAGTAAATATTTCTCGCATGCCATTCATGACGGCAGATAAAAGGCTAAAATTTATTTTAGCTTTTTATTTATTTTTTGTTTTTAAAAACTACCTGTTGCGACAACTTCATTTGCTGTAACTGCTGTTGAGAATTTTTGAGGGCATCTTGCAATTGCTCAATCTGTTTCTGCTGCTCCCGAATCAGAGTCTCGTCGACAACTACGTTGTTGGGATTTCCTTTATTGCTATTATTCGTTGTTCCTGCGGAATTCACATTTGTTTGGGTGCTACCGGCAGTACCAGCCTTGCCCAAAACATTGAATACTTGAATTGGAATCGCACCACCGTTGTTTTTATTTTTGCCAAGCAAAGCTAACATGGCTGCATTCAATGTTGCATTCGAATTTACATTTACTTTTCCATTTTGATTGGGACTAGGCTTATTTTCTTGCTGTTTTTTCTCGGGGATCGCAGGACAGTACTCATTCACGTCCATCATTTCGTCGGGCGACGAACTCCCAACAGTTTGGACTTCGCTTTTAATGATAGTCACGGGTAGTGATTTGGTAATGTTGTTTTTCAAAGGTGTAGTATTTCCCGTAGCATTCGTGTGCGTTGTGGTACTGATGGACTCATCTTGCAGACTTAGGTCGGCCGATTTCAGCCTTTCAATTAATTGTGGTTTTGCCCCTGAAACTGGTAAGTTCCGCCTTTTCAACTCCGCCTTTAGGTCACTTACTTTCCAATCGTTCAACTTTGCCTTGTTTAGAATTGAAGGCAAAGTTGTAGTACCTCCAACTTTGGAACCAACATTGGCTACTGTGACAGGACTCGTGGCCTGAGGAGAATTTACTGGCCCTTCGTTTTTCGGAGATATGATTTCGGTTGTTCCAGATGTCACAACTTGTGTTGCTACTGCTACTGTTGGCCTAAGTTCCAGCGTCGGAGTTGAAGAACTAGAAGTCACTACCACACTGAACGGAATTGTTTGCGAATTTGACAACATCGGAGTAGTAATAGGCTTGTCAAAAACAAAAGTTTGAACAGAGCTTTGTGGTGCGGGTGCAATTGCCTGATGCCCCTGATGTGTTATAGATGAAATGCTTGTTGTTCCTATGTTTGAGACAGCAGAAATGGTGGCTGGAGAAAG
Organism: Hymenaphorura dentifera; assembly: GCA_034699705.1. NCBI lineage: Eukaryota > Metazoa > Arthropoda > Collembola > Poduromorpha > Onychiuridae > Hymenaphorura > Hymenaphorura dentifera. Next base: position 17,343 of record JAQGCM010000599.1, on the reverse strand, counting down.
AACTGTGGGATTGCTTGCAGTAGCCATTGTGGGGCTCGAGAGGGAGTGCATGGAGACAGCAGCAGCTGCTGAAATAGCGGAGGCCAATTTTCCGGTCGCTTCTGTTGGAGATGCCAGCTTTGACACAACCGGAAGGATGATTTGAGGATACTGTTGACATTTTAAAAAGTTATATAGATTCCTTCCTACATCAAATTAAAGAAACCCAAATTCACAAATTACCTTGTGCTGCCATTCGAGTTGCCATTGAAGGAACAACTGCTGTTGCTGCAGAAGTAGCTCATAAGAACTTTCTGATTGAGGTGTTTGAATTGGCGGAAGTCCTTTATGAGCAGAAGGAGGTCCTTTGTACTCGTGAAATTTGATCTGTCTTGCTTTGGGTTGTGATTTCGCTTTACTACTTTTTTTACTACTTCGACTTTTGGAAGTTGAGGCATGCTGTTGCTGCTGGAACTGTGGACTAAAGCTAATACCCTGAGAAGTCATGAATGCTCGTCCCGCTTGACCGAGATTTCCTTGTTGTTGCTGTGCAGCCATACTACTCATCAACGCACTCAATTGTTGAGGGTCAAGTTGGGATAATTTATTTAAGGTCAGTTGCGCGCTGGTGACTGGGGGAACTGTTGAAGATGTTACGGCAGCCTGAACGATCCTGGACAAGATTTGATTTGACTGAGCAGAGGTGACAACTTGAAGCGGTGGCAGGGGTTGTTGGGCCACAACAGTAGCGGCTTGCACTGGAAATGTTACCGACGACGAGGGAGGGGAAGTTGCCATTGGCATTGCTGGAGCTGTTGGAATTGGGGACGGAGCCGATACCTGCGACATCGGTGAGGATGAGGCCACCGATTTTGACACTTGTGGTTGATCTGGCGTTTCCGCCGGCGATGACATGTCAGAACTGGAATCATCTTCGCTATTGTAGCTATTTGGAAGTTGAGGGCCAGACGCATGACCTTCCGACGTTGCCTTGAAGGGCACAACCCCTTCTAAAATATTTCAAAGAATAAATTGAGTCAGGATTAATGTGCTGCAAACATGAACATGAAGGAATGCTGGATTCTATTCAAGAATAGCTACAACTATTTTGGCACTGTAGGCAATGAAGCGGGGACAGCTGAAGTGATTTGTTTGATTCTTTGCAGCCAGACCGTCTAACGAGCAAACGAGCTACGAGATTTTGACTTGACAATTCTAATCGGTAAATTTTTAAAATATTCTCTGTCAGTGTCACGTTGTCCATCTTTTGTATTTGTCCATTCCACCATTTAGTTTCAATTTTGCAGCTAGAGCATTAATTTCTAAACTAGGATGGAAAAAATCTACAATTCTTTATTTGAAACTAACTAGTCGTCCAAAATTCTAAATATTGCTTGCACCCAGCACGCAAACGTGTTGGCGGGCTGCCATGCTGTGAATTATTGCTACACGATTAAAATCCTGTACCGAATTTAGATTTCAACGTCTTCGCCTTTCCGAAAATATCAAACTTAACTTAGTTTTTGGCGAAACCACCATTGAGCGCGTGTGCACTGCTGGCGTGATAGCCCGACACAAATTTAGTACAACATGAATCTACTGCACTGCATAAGCAAATTAAGTTAATTCCTTCGTTTAGTTGTATTTCAATAAACCCAAAATTCAACGCACACTGACAAATCGAATGCAGAAATGGGCTAACTTGAAGTTCCTAACATTCCAAATATTTAAGAAATCGGTTTATAGTGTTTTACTAAAATCAAAATTGAGTATTGACAGTATTCAGAGAGGCCTTGGCGTGAAGCCCTGACGATCTCACTTTCAAAGCAACATACATTCCTGTCGTGTTTGACTCACTCCCTGAACCTTAAACCGAGCGCTGAAACCGAAAAAGCTTCACCTCGAAGTAATTTTTATCGAAACCGAATGTCACCCAGTCGTAGTCATTTTAGTTTCGTCCTCTCATCTCAAGGGATGCCATTTCAAATGTCAAACTACAAGATTTTGATAAATAACTGATCGGTGGGTTGAGCCAAATGGGCTAAACATGTCATTTTTATCTTTCTTCTTCCTCTTTGAATATTTCGTACACGTTTTTGGCACGGGGTTCCTTCTTTAGTTCCTCGTCGTTTGCTCCTTCTTATGCTTCGTTTGAGAAGAACGAATTGGAATTGTTGTTTTTTAAGAGACGAGAAAGCACTCAAAGTTCTCTTGGTTCAATGCAAGCCAACACAAATTGGATCTACGAGTTCGAATCTCGGTTAGCCATGTCATTGGATCCAAACGTACGTTAAACTAAACTTAAAACTAATTTACCCTGATTTTAAAATATAAAAATAGAAAAAGTGGAGGGGAGTGAAAATATTTGAGGTGTCGTAAAACTTCTAGATATTCCCAGATTCTTTATGCTAAAATATTAGATTGCGGAGATTAGTGTTATCGCCGAAACCCTCTTGGGGCTTGTTGATGGGCTCGTTTGTATACCTATTCATTAAAAAGAAGGCAAACGACAAGGTTCCTTGGCGCAATCATGTCAAACCGAGATTCAGGAAAAATTCGCTCATTCCAAATGTTTTCCCCAAAACTGGTTGAGCTACAAGTTTCAAGTTTCAAGTTTCGGCTTTATTCAAGTGACAACATGGTCCATCCAATTTTAACATTAAAATCAGAATCAGCACGAAGCTGCCAGAGTGGGAGATGCAAACAGAATTTAAAGCATTCAATTATGAATTTAATTTATACCTTGCCACTGGCCTCTGTTCGAAGTAAGTTTTGTAACCAGCTAGACTGACAGCTAAATCTCTCACGAACGCACGCATCTGACTTTTCACTGCTATGAAAAAGTGACTGCAATCTTTTGTTAAGTAAAAAAGGTAAGCAACTTTCGCGGCCCTCAAAACTTAAAGCACAATTTGCTTCACGTTTGACAATTAAGCGCTGAAGGCAAATGTCAAATTGTGTTCTAAGAAACCTGGTTATCTCTGAAATTTGCTTTAACATTTTGTTAGGCTAGCTCGAAGAGAATCGGTAGGAAGGAAGACTTCTGAACTCTAATTCTGTTTGGTTTTAATTTGGTTCGGCACTACTGAACAACGCCATTGCTCAAAAACACATTCAATCAAATTTTGAAATGTCACCAGAGAACTCTACTTCTGTAGTCGGCTAAGAACGCCCTCTGCAAAAACTCATAAAAAAGCAAATCTTCTCACTATAAACTACAATAATCTTCTGAGACCAATCCAAATGAAAATTTTACGTCTTCTCTTTCGTAGAAGTTATGATTGTGTAAATTGGTTCCGAGCGAGTTTGCTAGGATTTTTGCCAAATATATTCAAGTCATGTCCATTTCAAAGCCGGAACAGACCGAACAGATGTAGCACCCGTGAAAAAATTCTTTTGGAATTCAGCACTGGACCAAAGCAACCCAAAGCAGTACGGCTGTCAGAAATTTTAAGGCGAGTGAAGTCGTTAATAAGTCAGAGTTAAAAGTCAAGAGACTTGACTTAAGCTTTACCTTTGATGGCTTGCTCAATTGTAGCATCCGGAGCATGAAGAATATTCTTTTGAACCAACTCAAGAGGTCCAGGTCGATGAATGAGATGATCATTGAGGGAATCTGCCAACTGGGAGCCAAAAACAAAAAAAAAAACGTCATAAAATTAAACCATTTCCGATTTCTCTGCGAAATTCATGAAATTTCTATTTTTGATATTCACAAATTCACATGTGTTACTTTTAGCTTTATTCCATGTTTATCAAATAGTTGCACTACAATTAATATTAATTAACTTACCCTTGCCCTCTTCAACATCCGCTGCTTCTCTGCCAAAGACGGAGCCACTCGAGCGTTACTATCTGCAAAATGGTAGAAAAGCATACAAATAATTAGATTAATAACATCTGATGATGCACGTGCCGATTTATTACGTGGGAAGGTGTACGAACCGGATTTCGAAATGAAAACTTACGACTACAGCTATAAATTTTTAGAACACATTTTCTAATTAAAAGCTTACAATAGAATTAATTCAGTTGAGGTGGTTGAGTAATCATTTATTTGTACAAAATTCTCTAAAACCTCGACTATACTCGAAAGCCAGTATTTCAAAGCTTTAGTTGTTCGAGTCGACATTTTTGAAGTAAATATAAGAATTGCAATGGTAAAATTAAAAATAATAAAATTGCAGATCTGTAACGGCTATCTAATTTGTCATTCATCACTGTCCTGGGTCCAAAACAAGTGAAATTTTTTTTAAAGGGATCGGTATTGCATTTGATGAATTCGTTGTTTTGTTTTTGTTCAGATTTTCTAGTGTGCAAGGGCACATATTACTACCGACAAGACGAATTTCTGCATTCTCAAGCTCCAAAACAACAGTTGTGTAGTAGATTAGTAAAGCTTTTAAGCTAGCATTGATTCTAATGTTCTCCAGGTTTTTGGAGACATGAATTTCTAAAAATACACCTCCAAAAAAGCAAGAAACTTTGCTTGGGTAAGCAAACATTCCTCCCAGTATTCTAGACTAGACGAAACAGTAACAAGTGCTAAGGACCTTGGGTGATAAATTCAGAAGCTTCAAGGAAAACTGAATTCCTGTCGCGTAAGTGCTTTCACCCACAAAGTTGCCAGACCTAGACATGCCAGTGACTTACTTACATACAGGCCCATGTGATTTTAATTTAGATAGTCATTTCACAGACAGAAATTCAAATAATTCAAATAGTCATATACAGTATGCATTTGAATAAAATCCCACTTCGGTACATCCAGAAGTTGAAATTGTAGTAGCTTGAATGACAAAGCATACACGTACCGTCTAAGATGTGCTGTCGAATCAATTCCTGTCTCGCGGGTCGTTGTTGAATTTTGGCTTTTAATAAATCACCCATTCTGGCTCGTTCCAGGCGAACTCTCTGACCTGCAAAGGCTGCTGGAGTTTTTGGAGCTGTAATAGTTTCAAAATAAAAATTCACTATGAAATTATCATTTTCTGATTTGAGCTGTATGGTTCTTGAGCTTAGACATCATCTTAAAAGTCAACACATCATCTACCCACTCTGCCGTGTTCAGCAATAAATCTGTCATGTGAATTTCACAGTTAATTTGCAGAAATGAGATAATCGGTTCTTTCGTATATTTGTATAATCAAATACGATCCACTTCACTTATCGTTTTGCGAGTTCTTCAAAATTTAATTCGATCAAAATGCCAAGTTTTTAACTTGCTCGCGACAGAAATAAATCCTTCATTTCTTCTCAATCCTCCCATTACATTAATTTTGTAGTAAAACTAGGCTAATTCGAAAGAACGGACGTTCTAAATTCGAATTTCATTTCGGTCGCAAATCAGTAAAGTACTGTAACAGAGAATTCGGGTTTCTGTTGAACTGAACTGAATAGAAATTGATTAATTTTAGACGTGGTTTTGCAGTAAAGATACAATTTGTTATTTCTTCTTCTGATTTATATATTTTAATGAAAAAGGTAAAAAGGTGGGATTGACATTGTGATCGTTACAGAATATCGCCCACCCAGGAGTAATTAAATTGACAAATCACGAATTTCTTAAAAAATATGCATAATTTACCGCCGGTTTGGCATTGCCCACAACCCACACATCTTGATACTCAACTCGGTTTAATTATTTGAAACGCGAAAAAAAGTGCAAATGGATAACAAAGTAAGCCGTAGGCGGGATTCGTAAATACCTACAATGTAAAATGGTATAGAAATACTAAATGTATGCTAGGTCAGGATCCAAGACTAACAAGTCAATCCTTCAAATGTTGAATCATCATTTGGCGTGCCGGTACGGTATTTTAGAGTAGGCGGATTGTAAAATATCAACGCGCTCCTGGTTCCTACCTACGCTATTAGTGAATTCAAACTTCACTCACACTACTTCAAAATAAATCTAACAAATTCTTAAAAATTAAAAATATATCCAGTAAAAAAGTTTACTCACGTGGTAAAATTCCTTGCTCCACAAGTTGATTCATTGGTCTCCGAAGTAGGAGCTTAACTTTCAGGGCTGTAATACCAAAAATACACAAAATCATGAGTATTAATGCAGGCGTAGGCAGATTTGTCAATTTCAATGGTTGCCCAAAATCAAACGGTATTTCAGATTTTCAATGTGCACTAGGTCCGGTTGTGCTCCATATAAAATTTTGCTTTCGCCAAGGGAAAAATGGAAATATTGTTTTGAAATTTTTAGCTCATCTGTACTCAATGGATTCAAGGGTCACTTACATTCTTTATTTCGATCCATGCTTTGCTGGAGAGGTGATTCGTCTACTTGAACGTGAGGTGGAGAAGATTCACCAATACCAATACCGGAAGTGGAATTTGTGGCGGTTGAGCTTTGAACTAATTGCGTATCTAAGGAGGAGGATGAAGTGGACGGGTCATCTAATGCTGAACTACTTGGTGAAGAACTCGGGTCCATCTCCACCTCGTCAAAATCGTCAAAGAAATCCGGACACAACTGGAATAGTGTTTCAAGTAAATCTAGATCCAACTGAATCGGCCAAATTTGATCCGTATGGTCCTTTCCACCTGTCAATCAATGTTGATTTAAAAAATTAGATATGAAATGAAATATTAGGTGATACAACTTAGTTTTCTATATAGGCGATGACCATAACTTCAACTTCCCTGTGATAAAAAGGTAATTAAAGGACTCTTAAGTTTATGTCGAATTCTTTTAATAATATAACATAGCATAGATTACTGCACAAAATATTCGAAGTGAAGGCATGAGGGTAAGGAATGCAAAACTCAAAACTAATTGAAAATGTCTCGAAACCGAAATGAAAGTAGGTTAACTATATTTTCATTGCGTTCTTTCAGCAAGATTCTTAAAGAAATAGACTGCCATTCAACTCATATGTAGGATGATGGCAGTGACGTCGTCCTTCAGCACTTGCCGTGCCATGATTAAAGTATCAAAACATTCGTAAAAACAAAAATAGCAGTAAACATGAGTACGTGTGAATGAAGGTGTTTTGTTTTGTCGTCAGCACTGACTATTTTAACTTCATTTCGTCTAACTCATATTGGACTCATTCGCAAAGATTGCCTTCATAAATAATCTACCTTCGACCCACGCATTTTTGAAGATCTCCTTCCTGCCAATCTCATTTGCATTTAGAACAGTACCGAACCGGCAAATCTCTTACTTCATTCCAACCCGGCAATACTAACGCAGCCAACCAAAAATTTAAGAATCAGTTTCATGCCAACAAGTGCAAGGGCCAACTTCATCTTTTTACTACAGCCATTATGCACGGATGGTTGTAGAAACTAATTGGTTACTTGACAAAATTCTTAGCTACCAATAATACAAAAAAAAACATGTGCCGATTAGAAGTAGAAGCTGTAATCGTAATCCACAATCAATTTTGATTCCGACACAATTTTAATTCAAAAACGACGATAATTTCAGAGCTCAGACTTAGAAGCCGCACAGCAGCAGGTTTCCTGAATGCAATTTATAGGGTGGTATGACCCTCCCCTTTGGACAAACACCAATTTTTTAAAAAACCTCTCTGTGAACAAAGTTTGTCTTGTGTTTTGCAATAATATATGTCTTGGCTTGTATTTCGTATTTCATCCGTGAATATTGTTTCAGAATTCTTTCAAGTCCTATTTACTGTTTACTACTTCTTAGCACAGACCGAAAACTGGGTCGACGTGTAAAATCCTAAAATATTCACAACTTATTCCGCTGCAATTGCAGAATTTGTCATTTAATGGTTCGAGTGATTTAGCTAAGAAAGAAGCAGCACACATGACGCTTTATTATTATCTGCTTCCAGTGTCCCAACTTCCGGCTGTTTTTTCGCTTGCTTATGTGCAGTTTCTTTCAATATTTTAGAATTGTTTGACCTCAAGCGTCATCAACACTGTGTCAAAGACAGTGAGCTCGAGAGCGATAGCTCGGCTATATATTGCACAAACTCCGAAGTCTTCGGTCTCGGTATGCAAATGAAAATAATAATCAGATAAGACGAATTTATAGGACTTGTGTGAACCGATATCGATTAAGAAAATTATTAAACAAAATTTACTGCATCCTTCAATTTCGAAATGACCACAACATTCAACCTTTGTCATCAGAACTGTATATGTCAATGCAATACCGGAAGTAAAGTATTATTCATAAAATATTGGTCGAACGCGCCTGTGGACGCTGGCATACGGCAAAAACAAAGAGCCGTAATTGCGCTTCGGAGTAAGTTATGTTATAATTGCACTATTCTCGGCCTGAAATGTAAATGTCAAAGTTTAATTGTCCATTCCAAAAAACTCAAGTGTGCGTTCCGCTTTGCACATTATGCAACCTAGACGCCTGTGGTAAACCATATCAATTTGATTTGCCAAACACTTCCCCGAAGCCCGAAGACGAACAAATTCAATTTATTTAATCCGATTTAACTTCCTTGAATGGAAAATCGATGTTGTAGCTCTTAAAGTGAATGCTGCCAACTCAACCGTAAAATCAGGACAAGACAGTGAAGGGCGGAGGGTAAATGGGAAGAAATGATGGGTAATCTTGAAATAAAATTGATTGCAGCTTGCAACGACGCTTCAGAACGCTAATAAGGCGTGAAAAGTTCAAAATAAAGTTACGTATGAGCCAACAAATTAAAAGTACTGCTTCTGAAAATTCCTATCCAACTCGTTGGTCACAATGGTCAACTTAATTCCTAACCGAGTGCAATTGCGACATGCTTTTTCTACTGCAAGTTTCTTTCGGAGAAAGTCAGAGAATTTTTTTTAATAATTTCAAATCCCCCACCTTGGCAATACAAACACGGAAGGGCGTTTGGATTTTCGAGACTCAGAAATTCGATTGCATCTTCAACACTAGTGTTGGTGCCACAGGGTGTGGCGATTTCACCGTCTCCGTAACCATCCGGGTCACCGCTAAAATGTCGTTTTCTTCGACTACTATTACTTTCACTATCACTCGTCCCTGAGTACAAAGTAATACTATTAGCACTACTTGTACTGCTCACAATGTCACAATGGACGTAGTCATCATCCTCATCCAAAATATCATCAAAATCGTCAAAGTCCAATTCACAATCTTCAGAATACCCGTCCGCACCCAAACCACTGTCTCCCTTTGAACTCAAATTCAATACTTTCTCTAAATTATCTCGGAAATCTTCATCATCTATTTCACCACTCGAAGCAGCTTCCTCAATTTTTACGAGTCCTTCAGCATCATTTCCGATTCTTGAGGTAATTATTCGTAGTTGTTCTTGTCCCCCCTGTTCCTTGGCATTTGCACGAGTCGAAGAACTGGAATTTGGTGAACTTTGACTCGAGCCAGTTGAAGATGAGCAGGACACGGTGATGCAATTCAAATTTAAATTCAATTCAATTGGAATAGAGCTGAGTGGAATGAGCGTGTGGCTCACTTCACAGCAGGCCAACGGGTCAAGATCGTGACATTGTTGTCCACTCAGGGTCAGATTAGTGGGTGCAGCAGGACTGCTCACCGGCATTGTTTTGGAAAAAGTGCTCCAGAGTCACCAACCGACGAAGACGAACCATTCGAGTAACTTTCACTTCAGCAGAAAGTTTAGTTCACTCACCCACAAATTAAACCAAGTTTCATATCTCACTTTTTCGGAATCAGTTTTTTGGCAGTTTGGAAAAATAAAAGGAGGAAAGAAATTTGAAAAATGAACAAGCACAAAACATCAACACGACATTTAAATTTCAAAATAACACTCTTCTCTAATTTCTTAAAGGGAATGAAATTTATCTGCACAAAAAAAAACAAAATGTAACTGCAGTGGCAAATATAAATTTGGCCTAGTTCTGAATACGAAGTTACTATAAACTTGGTCGGAAGTGGAAATGTGTTTGAAAAATTGGAGGATGGAAATTCCTTGTAAACTTGTACAAAGGATTGAATGGAATCCCCAGGAACAAGCAATTATTTTCAAAGACCCGAATCGGAATTAGCGTGCTTGTTTTCCCCAGGGAGTTTTCACAACAAATGACCTGAGCATGCCAAGGCATTTAGCGAATATGGAACTGATCTGATGCACGGCATGAATGAGTCATCCACTTCCAAATTTTAATTTTAAATCAGAGTAAGCTCAAGTAAGTTGTCGTAAGGAGTAATTAGTTGAAGGTCTTCATGCTCAAGATGATTTGCTTTGGCGTTTCACCGCAACCCGGATTCTTTTCTGGTTCGCCTTGATGTTTCCAAACAACAGCTCCTCAACAACAAAACTCGCGAATGGGTTATTAACGTGGTTGAAGTTGAAAATAGAAAAATACTTCCCCTGCCAATACTGACAATAGATATTTGTAAAAAGAATTGAACCGAAACTCAACAACTTAAAATCACCAGAGCCATTTTGACGAGCTCCGGCTTGCTAAATCTTTCGCCGGAGCCGGGCTCTATCAACTTCACAGTTCTAAACCAGAAAGACATGTGTGTCCCCGACTACACATTCTGGCCCGATTTTCCTCAAACACTTCACACCGGATTTCAGTCACCGCCGCCACCATTGCGTGTAGTAAACTAACTCCAAGAACTGAACTGAACTCCACCCTTTCCTTCGCTAAACCATTTGCAAATTCACTAAGTAAAACCAAACCTCTTTTACTTGGATACAAAAGCACAGCCAAACTTGCATACTTTTATTTTACACACTCGCTATTCTCTTATTTTAGGAACGCATCAGCTGCTATATCCTCCTTTCCTCCGTACACTACTAACAAAAATGCTTTAAAAAATTCAAGTGAGTACAACTACTAGTACAACCCTACGAATCTGCATCCAAAGCCTGGATGAAAGTTTTAAAATAACATCTCAATTATTTTGCTCCGGCAGGGCATGCAGCATAGTAAGGAGGTTAAATGTACAACTACTTTCTTCATTGCATAAGAGTGAGTGCACAGTGCAGTGCAATGCGACGTGAATCCTCCTTCCAATCTTCCAATCCGAACTGCACTCCCAATAAACTCGGGTATTTCTTATTCGTGGCATTTCTTTTTCTAAATCCAACCGAATCTTGGAACTATTTAAGAAAGGTTTCACGCAATGGCTTTTGCATGTAGGGGTTGGTTTAGAAGCTCAATATTTTCAGATCATCCCGGGAAACTTTTAGAGTTTAGAAAATGTTCAAGACCCTCTCAAACTCACAATTAAGGGAAAGCTCGTGAACCTAGCTTTTTTCCAAAACACAACATAACATACCTTTTAACACTTATCTTCATTTCCGCAGCCCAGTCGATGCCAAATCGAAAGCGTGAAGTGGAGTTGAATTGAGAAGCTCAGCAACCCAATTTATTTACAAATCCTAGCCAAAGTCGAATTCCATGATTTCTACCTTCTTCTATGAGTAGGAGCACTCACAACTAAGAACTTTGCTAGCCAAATTCCTCATGAAAGACTGCCTCCATTTATTACCCCCATTTATTCATTATGCCAATTAAAGGTTCTTCTGGGGTTTGGCAATCCAACCCATCTTGCCAACAAAATGACTACATTGTGCAAAACCAGAAACACACATTATTTGTAGAATACTTTAACTTTGGATTCTTTTAAGATAAGGTTGCATAATGTGGGAAAGTCTTAATGTCCCGTGAAAGTCGAGGTAGGGAGCGTTTCGGTCTACAAAGTTTGGGGTGAGATGAACGGACCTCTAAAGTAAACTAGGCAATGATCCACTAACACAAATAAGATTCAGTGACCCTGACTAATTAAGACCTGAAACAAAACAAAACACACGAATCATCTTATTTAACAGGTGCAATTGTTGACAATACCAGCTTTCATGATTTTAATTACATTTTCCATTTCATGCAAAAACTAAATCGTTCCAAGTCAACCGCATTCCGCAGACTCACATTTATCACTAAAAATTCTCACATATTCCCCCAACGAAATACATTAGCAAATCCACAGACGTCAGCTGTACAAAATAATATTAGGAAAGTGCTAAAAAAAATTTAGTCGTCTAAAACTCAACCAAGTCGAACCAAGTCAAAGGAAGTGAAACTACGCAAAACACAAACTGTTTCGTTTCAGCATCTTCCATGTTCGTCCTTCACTTTTCAAATACCACATGGTTCACTCAGACTTCTTCTACATTTGGAGTTTATTTTTCTAAGCCAAAAGCAAATTCTTGCACATTTGTTCCTCACCTTTAACTACTGAATGTACTCAGACCTACACATGGAAGTAGGCTTGGAGAGGTTAGACTGCTAGACTCGTGCTAAACTCTTCTCTCCAAATGTCAGATAGGCGGAACTGTAGCTTCTGCCTTTAAAATCGCATTACATCATTATATCCACCAAGCCTTAGTTTCACAAACACCTAAGCTCAAACTGTAAGAACATATTTTAATGATTGACGCGTGGTTTATATTTCCTTTCCACGCATTTCCTGATCTTATGTTTGTCCATTTCCATCCGTCACCTCATCTGAAAAGGCTCTACTTTCGCATTATATTATCTGATCCAGACCAACGGGGAAATTTCTAGTTAACCACTGACTACTAGAAATCTGTTTCGTAAGACTCGGAAATCTGTTAGCGCCGCTAAAACACCATTGCTTTCTGAATGAGAGTGTTAAACAATTATTGCTTGCCAGAAGGGCTAGCACTGAAATAGTGAAAACGTTCTCGTGTACTAGAAAAATAAAAGTTGTCACGATAAATTCTTTGTAATTGCTTTTCCTAGATCATTTCCTTCTTAGCAAGCGCTGTCATTGTTAGTAGTATGCTCACGCTCAAATAAGCGTACGTGTACGTCCTGGCTCATTTCACATTTTTGGTACTATCAAGTATGTAATAACCAATAATAAAAAAACTGAAAGAATATATTGGAAATGAGCTCAAGCTTTTGTGAGAGAATTTCTGTAGTTTAGATAGAAGAGTTTAGACACATTTCGTGCGTCAATGTGTGTACATATCACTAATGTGTCCTCCCTTTTCCCGTCCGAATGCACTCCTTTCCTCCTAACAGTCTGAATCGCGAATTCTAGACTTTACATGTTCTAAAAAGATTTCCCAGAAAAATCTAGGACCCAGCACATGAACCGTAAAATCTGTTGCGTTACATCAGGAAAGGAAACTTTATGGCATGATGTGCCTTTGGATTTTGTGTACAAAGTCGCGAATTCAAAGTCAGTTAGATAAAATAAAAAACACCCACTCAGGGAGAACCTTTACTTGACACGATGGATTCGGCTTATCTATTTTTGTGAGTTTCACAATTCGTTCACACACGGATGACATTATTTACGAACTTTACTCCACAATCCACACGTTCGCACAATTAGTCAGTCAACACTTCACATCCTCAGAGAGAATGCTGAATGCCAGATTAATCCTATCAAAGCCAAAACAAGAGACCCCGATTTGCATAGTAATAAAACAAATTAAGGGAACTGTAGAAATTCTAACATATTAAAATTCCACACAAATTTCAACAAACTGACAGCACACTGAGTACATGTTACATTCAAAATCCAATCGGTCATAATTTCTTTGATTTCTAAAGTTTAGCATGTTAACAAAAGACGACAAGATGAGAAAATGCTAATCTTGAGACATTTTACCATTTCAAATTTAGGTTACTCTGACGGTCATTTTAATTGCAATTTCAATTATCATAAGCACAAGCCATGCTGTTAAATTGCGGGACTTCACAATAATAGGTGATTATGGATACCGTAACTATCAGTTCTGACAATCTGAGGCAGTAAGTACAGAGCGTTACTAGGGTGGTTAGGACCCCCTTTCAAATGCTTCTACCGTACATATTGAGCATAAGTTTCAAAGACTTTTGGCTAGCGATTCAATTTCGAACTCAACGTGGTTTTGGTTTGAAGAATTTTGCAGCCCCTCCGTGAATGATTTGCTTCAAAGCAACTGCCTGCTGTCAAAGTATTCAGCAAATAAAGCCAATTAAATTGACAGTCCACTAGCAATCCAAGAAATGAAAAGTTTTTTACTGTCCTTATTCGGCATAACGATCATTAAAACGAAGAGTCAAGCAGCCTCGCCGTTACGACTTCTACATCATCCTTGTTAGTTACCCGTAGATTGAAAAGACTCACACTCTATGTGATTGAGGAAAGGACACTACAAAAGTGCACACAAATCAACATTTACAATAATATTTCAATCCATAAAAGATGATAAATAATAAATCTAAATTGACTCAAATGGGTTAGAGCAGCAATTTGGTATTTTCTTAGCTTGACAGTTACGGCTGTTCAGGGAAAATATTTTGTAAAATCTTTGGTGCTTCAAGACGGATTTCGTTTTACAAGTGAGCGAGACAAAAAAAATTGTTGCTCAATAATTTGACAGCACACTTCAGGTTTAACGACGCAGTCTTGCCTTGGAGGCTTCACTGGGCATTTCTATCTACCTGATCATCGAATTGAAAGGAAAAACAAATGCAAAGTTAAGAGTTCTGTCGATCGCTCAACGGCTCAAACTCAGAAATAAAACATTGAACCATGGGCAAGATTTTGGCTTCAAAATTCGAATCGAGTTAAAACAACACTACTCGAACGAAACTGATCGAAGAACAGAATGACTGGAAACAATTAGCAACAGTGCTACAAAAGAAAAAAAAATTAATTTAATATTTCCAGAGATTTGAAATCGAAAGTAATACTTTTTTACAAAAAATACTAAGAATTGAATGGAAGAGGTCTTCAAAATCATGTTTGCAAGAATTGTAACGGATATGAAAGTCCTGCAATCAAAGAGGGTTCGAAGAGATTACAAAACTACTCCAACCTGATCTAATGGATCGTGAAAGTGCGTTCGTAGTGGAATTTCACGACTTCTTCATAACAACTAATGTCAGCCTTTTTCACTGGAATTTCCTGGCAATGCAGTTTCGTTTCAAATTTCTTTTCTGAATTTTTGCTTTTGCTGAGTCTTTACATCTTGTGCAAGCAATATGGAAAATGCGAATACCAACCAACATATTGCACCATTAAGTTTAACACGAGAAAAGGAAGCAACCAAGAATCAGCACACAAAAAAGGAACTAAAAATAGCAAGCCTCGATTCTTCAGGTCGTGTGCATACCGAGATCTTGGCATTACTATTTTCCATACATCAGTAGCACTGTGCCGGGTAACTATCTGGAATCTAGTTCTAGTTTAGCGATTACGATTTCTATCCGAGTATTATACTCCTACACTGAGAATACCCGCAAGGCATACGGAAGCTTTAGCTAGCTAAATTTATTCCACTTTTGACAAAGATGAACGTTTGTTCTAAAGCCCATCAGATCAGATCAGCAGAGGAACGCATAACTTTGGCTATTACTGGAATTCTTTTTATCTCGTCTAATTGTGTAGAGGTAAAATTGAAACCTCTGAACAGCCGGTTCTGCAATTTGCCATTCCATTTTTATGACTCCGGGAAGCAAAGCTTGGCAATATTCTTGTACTTTTTGGATATTACGGTACCCAGTTGGAGTTTTGCTTTTGCTCTTAATTACAAGGTTCTCCAGTCTTACTTTACAATTTTTTATGGCATCGTTCGACACGAAAATTTCAATCATTCAACGACATGTTGTGATTAAAGATGTGTGTGATTGCGTTAACAATTTTGAAGTCCAATACTTTCTATTTTAATATGATAAATATATATAATATATTATGTAATATATATAATATATACTTATATAAATAATGTAATAATGAGAATAATCCGAAATGTGTTAATACGCAGTGGTAATTTCTGGATAACTGGTAGAGGCACTAAATTTCGGCGTTATAAAAAAATTAGTTTATGACAAGCCGAAACCGGGTATTGGGGATTGCGATGTCAAGCTGAGCTCAGTCTTAGTGCCTGCAGATTTTTCTTGGCAAACCATACCGTCTAGCGCGAAACACTAAAACGCAAGCATTTATTCAAACGCTTAGTCCGTTTCTTTCTAAAGCAATTGCCATCTTTCTGTTTTGTTCAGAACAAATTTTGGGTTTTCAAACTTGTCTAAGTTCTAGCTGTCGTTCGGAGTAGTGGAGCCATTCGTACCACCACTACATAACAAATATTTAGCAAAGTTGATCAGATGCTAACCGAACAGAAAGATTATATCCTAATCATAAAAACAATGTAGTGAATGTATATGATAGTATTAATGGAAATTTAAGAAAGGCAATTCGCACTTGAACGCAAAACATCTCTTCTCTGCTTTCCCCGATGGGGAAAGTTTATTACAGATTACAAGCGACAGACATCTGCAGTACGAACTGTTGTAGTGTGTATGACATGAAACAGCAAGAACTCTTCGAGGAATATGATTGACTCTAGAGCTGGTTAAAAATTAAAAATAACGCCTTATTCTCCGCACTGAGTAAGTGTACAAATAGCATTTTCTTCTTGCATTGTTCTTGCTATCTGTTTGCCTCAAATAATATAAATTGTTGTGAACGGCGTTTTATAAATTTGGAAGGCCTTTTATCTCATTAAGTTCAACCAGATTGAAAACTGGTCAAGTCTGGAATGTTGTGAATATGATTCGGCATTTCAATCTGTGCAGTTCTCCAAATTCGTATCGCAGCCTTGTCCAACACATTAATGTCTGTATCAAACTTTACACTAAAATTGAAATTGATAATGTAGCATTTACATGAAATAAGGATAGCACACAAAATGCCGAGGAAGTTTGTACTTCAGATGAAGTCATAGTTTCTCTATATTCCCCCCTCAATGTCACCGAAAGAGTGAAAGATAAGAACATCCGCATGCATGAATATGTTTATGTTCTCATTTTTCAACACGAATTCTGATAGAAACTAAAGCACAGAGAGAGATAAACAAATATCGCAAGCGTCATAATAAATTCCGATTGGAAATCCAAATCCCTACATGCTCGCAGCAAACAATTAAAGTGTTCATCCAGCCACTGAGAGGCAGGCGATGGCGAAGGCGTATGTAGGATTCACAAATACAAGACAAATGCGTATTTTTATTTCCCGTCAATTCAAAGTCAGCCAACGCCTTTGTTGCCTTATTTTATTGCATTTGTAATTAGGGTCTGCCATAGCTTTAGTGCGGAGTGTGGTGTCAATATGCACCATTTTAGAATACAAATTATAAGGCAAGGCTAGGTGGTTCGATCGCTGCAAGGTCCAAAACAAACAGAAAGGGTCATTGAAATATTTCAAGAGCACAGTCCGTTTTTCCACGTAATTTTTAAAATGTTCGAAATAGCATCGAATAAGAAACTAAAATCTTTTAGCATTTAGCAAATCCAAAATGAAGCAATGTTACACCACAAACGTGAGTCGACTTGGGACGGTGGTCACAAACGTGAGTCGACTTGGGACGGTGGTCACAAATGTGAGTC
>JAQGCM010000598.1:0-23183 GCA_034699705.1 Hymenaphorura dentifera | reverse complement strand
ATGGGGCCGAGGTGTTCAGAAAGTAAGTACCAGAATTGCAATTATATTACCACAAGGAATCTGTATTTCAGGAGGAGTTGTGCGTCAATTCATCTCTATTTTTCATTTTAGTCAGATTTCAAGTTTTCATTGTTTTATAGTTTGTACGGAGGGCTACTACGGAGATCGCTGCCTCCACCAGTGTCAGTGCACGTCCGATGATTACATCTGTGATCCTTTCTTTGGGTGCAAAGGACTAGGTAAATACCTGACCTGATTGATAGTCAATTCCTCCGAATTGTCTGCATTATTGATTCGACCCCGTCAATTCATTTCGTTAGACGATGAATGCTAAACGATACGCATTTTGTTTTAAATTTTATTGCAGACTACAGAAATGAAGTGTCGATTCAATTAGAGGGACAAAAATTCTACTGCAAAGGACTTCCTGGTTCTGGATTAGGCATTTCAGATCATGTTTCTAGTAGTGAGACCGTATCCATTTTGATAAATTTAATCTCGGCCTTGTAATTACACGTTAAAATTACTTCTTTCAGCTGAACCCATTGAAGGCTCTCACACGGGGAAAATAGTGGGAATTGTATTTGCACTCCTCTTTGTTGCGCTCATCGTGATTTGCATTGTATTGTATTATAGACGAAGAATTGACAAACTTAAGTCGGAGGCTAATGTGCACTATAATCCAAGCCCGTCAACTCCTGAAGGTAAAGCCAAAGCAACATGTTTCAATGAATAAAAATCTTGCACAAAATATTTTTTGACACAATTTCAAATCAGACAGTCAGACATTGGAAAAGATGGTAGCTTGTAAGTAAGTCGCATTCATTTTGGTAATACTTATTGTAGATCGGCATCATTTCGATAATCCAGCATATGGAGACAACATGACCGTCGGGCAACTAAATAATATGAATCCAATCAATAACTTGGCGTCTCTCAGCTCTAAAAATGTTCAGATGAAACAAAACTGGAAGTATATGGATGATGACAACGATGACGTTAGCAGCAGAGGTAATTATGCTCAAAATCAAGCTAAAACTGTTAAAGTCATTCCTATTTTTCCTATTGAACTTAAATTTTGTTACCTGTTGCTGCATTTGCAAGCTTATTACAACATTGTGATATATGAGAAAGGTATTTTTAGTCTCGTATTTCAATTTATTGTGGTTTGATTCGTATGGTTTTTACATTTATGAAATCCAATCCAAAGCAATATTCTAAACTTCTAATTCTGGCTGAACAGGGAACAGCAGCTCGTATGATTATCCAACTGCCCAAAAAAATAGAGAAGCGGATGCCCTTAATCCTAATCTGGTGAATAACATTTACAATGAGATTGAAGAGGGCAATCAGCATGTGTACGACGAGATTAACCAAGATAACCGGAAAGGTAATCAATATTATACACGAGTTGAAAACAAAATTCCATATTGCGGAATGCGGACCAGAAAACTAATATAAAATTTCAATATTTCATTTCAAAGTTCCTGCAGATGAGGAGTACGACCATCTTAATTACAGCAGAGCGTCTTCTGAGCTGAACCCAAGTTACACAAGAATGGAAACAATTCCTCGAGGACCTTCAGCCTCAGGAAGCACGCAAAGTCGTACAAAATTGGCACCTGAAAAAGATAACCGCAATATTTCACCGAATCAATACAAAGAACCGTCCCCCGGAAATGAGAGATTCAGACGATTTAATCAGTAGTAGAATCGAAGGTCAAATTAGTTTTAGGTTGGTTTTGCACGCAAATGAGAGTTTTTAAACTCGACTTTAAAAATAATTATTTAGACATGTGAAATAGAAACTCAGTCGAGTTGTTTTGTGCATATTTTGGATTGGACATGACGCATGTGATGAACGTTTAATATGTACGGCAATACAAAAGTTCTTCTCACGTTTTAGCAATGAATGTTGGAAAGAAACTTTTAAGAATATCTGTGAAAGTGTAAATATAATTTTCTTAATTTTATTGAAAGTGGTCACTCCTGCATGAATAGACTGTTACCATTACGTTCGACTGAGCAATTATCCCTTCCGATCCTTCCCATTCTTTGGTCTTACACATTTTAATAACTTATTCAGTTTTAAAATCAAATGAAGACAATTTCCAGTCGTTAATTTTATACATCTTCAGCTACAGCAGTTAAGTTTTATACTTCTTCTTTTCTTACGGAAATAAAACTCCAACTTCTACCCAATGCATGAATAAAATATGTAATATACGCGTGATCGCCCAGAAAACTTTAACATGTGTAACCATTCCTGAGCTTCCTCATTTTGTGATAGTTAAGAAAACGAAAATATAATAAACATGCAGTACTATTTTACAAAAGTGTTTAATTGCGGATGGATTATTTATGTTGGAATACGAATGAAAGTTATGTAATAAAATTGGATATCTGAGACATGGCCATAATAGTCCCGTGGATGAGAAAAAATTTCAAATAAATTTAAATCTTACGCAGTATTCGGTCATATTTTGTATAGCTGCTCGAGATCCTGGTAAATGTACTTTTTGGGCTGTGAAACTAACAGCTGTTCACAATAGCAGATCGAATTGGTGATATTTGTCAGCATTAGCTGTTCAACCTATCTGGACTAGATGTTGACTGAATGGTGTAATAGCGTTGAATTAGTGTAAGTGGACGCTGTAGATAAACTGTATTTAGCACGCATTTTCAAGTCACATCTATTCCAATCCATTATGCTACTAATCTGATTGAAAGACTTGCAAATGTCACGTATCGCGATGTTCGTATGGATTGCTCTGATTATAGGGGTTGGAGAGTCGGTTTCTATAATTTCCTTAATGACACACACGTCAAACCAAAGCGAAAAAAATATAGTAAATTTGAACCAGTACTCTAATGCATTCGTTATTGATTCAAAAAAGATCATAGCTCTTTGTCCGCTATTATATTACTAAGTATATGCATCTAATGAAAACATTGCGAAAAGTTGGACAAAATTTGAAACAATGGACGAATTCCTGTCCCAACACAAGGTTACTATTCTTAAAATGGATTAGGTAATGGCAATTAAGTAATGAGCATTTGACGCACAAACATTAATATTTATATGAAGCATGGTCATGATCCTACGCCTACAACCTGCAAGGTCATGATTACTCGCTAGTCCCAACTCTCCCAACTGAATTATTGAGTTCTTATTCCCAATTCTTGCAGAAACTGAATATTGCAGCTGTGATGCTAGCTGCACTCGAAACTTGTTTTACATAATAAAATCAATTTGAAGGGTTTTGTCTTTTCATCCCAAATTCCAAGATTACAAAATTGTAAAAAATGTAGCTAATTTGGTCAAGCGGTTTTCTATTTTGATAGAAAATGTTGTACAATTTTAGATTTATTTGCATTAATTGACAGACATACTCGGTTGTTTCTAGACGTCTGGACTAGAATACAAAACGTTGCAACAATAAATTCGAAACCTGCCATTTTTTTCGTAAAGCTTTGTTAAATTAAGAACTTATTGCATGTGATCATCAGCACGAGAAATCCTCGTGCAATCCACTTATTCTGAACGTTCGAATGAAGCGATTCGTTTAAATACCTTTCATAATAGAGCGTTTTGTTGTGTGCTAAGGAATTGCCGTTGCAATAAAGGAATCAAAAAAAATTTGGCACTACTGGCCTGCAAATTCGCTCAAACGTTTTTGCTAAATGCAAAACGAGTACCAGCCAAGAGCCAAGTCAATGCCAATGGAGATGACTAACTAGTTTAACCATCTCATAATCTCGGTTACTATATAACAACTGCTGCTTTGCTCTGTCTGAATAAAGAATAAAAGAACTTGAATTGAAGTAGTGTAAAGCATTTTGTGGACTTCGCACGCAGTTACTCCTTGGGCGATTGCAAGTTGCAAGTGCGAGTAAAAAACTTTAAGATTTGCGAATTCGGTAATAGTTATTCATGTTGCACGCGAATATTTTTGCTCTTTAACCAAAGTTAATTCCACTTTAAAAATTGCAGTATACGGTAATTATTATTTTAAAAATTGGCAAACTTATTATACGGTCAAGTGCCTCGTGTAAAAATTAATACTATTAAGGTTGCACTTACTTAATTTGTCGGAATTTACTTGAAATATTAAAATATTCTTCAGAAATGGCTAAAGACCCAGAAAATGGAAAAGCAAAACCAGGTAAGTCTGCAAAATCATTTAAGGAATTGTAGTTTTAATTGTAATAAAATGATTTTCTGAAATCTGAAGTTTACAAAGCGTCGTTCAAAATGTAGAATTTAACGCCTTGTTTAATTTCATTTCAACGTCAAATAGTTTTTATTGTTGAGCTAGAATGCTGCTCTAATATAGTCGGATAACCAGGATACAATTATGCAAAATAAATGCACGTGTCGATAACCGTTCACAAAATTGCGTGCAATAAATGAAATGGTATAAACTATTCAAGAAGATGAACTCATGCCTGAAAAATACACGAGTCGAGTTCAAAATCCAAATTCGCAAATTCAAAATAGAGAGTGGTCAATTCAATATAAATTTGGTTCAATTATTTAATGAAATAAATCTAGCTTGTGTGCACAACAAAAGAAGTGGTGTCCAGTCTTAATTCTTGATCGACTGCAATGAATTCCAAAGAAATGTATGTGCTGTCAGCAGATGCAGAACCCTCAATTTGCTCCGATCAAAGGCTAACTAATTTTAATTGACGACTTTGTTCCGTAATTTGTGCAGCTCCACTCTGGTGCTCAAGTCGACTGCCGTTCTTCATCCTATGTTCTTTTGCAACACTGAACTTCATCATGCAAAGGGCCAACATAAATTTCGCACTTGTTTGCATGGTAAAACCTCCGATTCTCGCACTCAACGCCTCCACTTCAGATTCAGATGCATTTAATTTGACGATCAGCTCAGCAGAACCAGATTTCATTTTAAATACGAATGAAAGTTTCTTTGACGTTTCTTGGGAAGATGAAAGCACAGAGCTGCCTTTAGAAGGAGTGGGTGAGGAAGATCTCTCAAGATGCAAGGCAGACATCTCGCACAATAGAGGTGCAGGATTTGAAGTAAGTAAATCTTGAGCGATTTTGCTTGTAATTGCTGGTTAGGTTTATAAAAAATCCTGGAGTTTTCTCAAGGCTAGTTCTCAGCTGACTTGATCTAAGCACCTGCAATCTGTAGACAAGTCATGTGGTTCCAGAAATGTAGTTTTTTCCTTTGACACTTTCTCACAAAATTCACTAGAAACATTCCTGGCCATGCACTGAACGAAATTCATTGTCAATGTCTCTCTCTCTCTCTACAAGAAATTAATGAGCCTTGAATGGGGAAACCGTATTGGAAACGTGTCGCTTCATTGCAAAATGCAGCCATTACATCATAATTGAATTAACTGGTCTTGGATAATTGTGCTGACCTTCTCTTCCTTTCATAAAGTTGAACAGAAGACAATTGGCTGGGAATATTTTTAAATTGCTTTGATGAAAAAAGAAAACGTTCTTTTTTTGGTAACGAAATTGTGCATAACAATTTTGCTAATCATGGGTTTTGTCTGGCGCAGGGTGAATTTGAATGGGACAAAGGAGTCCAAGCCAATATTTTGGGGTCCTTCTTTTATGGGTTTATCTTAACCCAGGTACAGACAATTATTTTTAAAAATTAAATTGCAGTTGTTAATCTGGTAGAAAAAATTTCAAATTATTAATTGCTTTGTTATTTAATAAGATTTTGGGAGGATGGATCAGCGATAAATTTGGCGGAAAGAAAGCCTTCATCGGCAGCGTTGCAAGCATAAGCACTCTTACGATTCTCAATCCTATCGCAGCAATGCAAGGACCAGAATATTTATTCGTAGTTAGATTGATTGCAGGACTTTCTCAGGTAAAAAATTCTGACTTCTGTTTATTGTTGAAGCATTGTTAACATATTTTTTTGCAAAACAAAATTAACAGGGAGCTTCTTTGCCTCTTCTCAACGTACTTGGAGCTCGTTGGGCAGGTCATTAGCAATTCTTTATTTAACTTTATTATTAAAATTATTAATTATTATTGACTGACCACAACAATTAAAACAGGAAATACTGAGAGAGCTTTCCTGATGGGAATTGCGTTCGGAGGATTTTCTGTGGCAGGTGAGAATCTCAAATGGAGCTCAATGTAATCATTTAGGAAAAAAGTTGATAATGTGTTTTAATTACTCCCATAGTTTTCGTAACAAACCCGCTCTGTGCATTTATATGCAAAAATGGTGGATGGACTTGGATTTTCTACGTTACGGGTATATTTTCTAAAATTTTCAAACATAACATTGTGTTTTTGTGAGAAATAATTTATTGTATTGCTTGTTACAGGTGGTATTGGGTTGGTTTGGTGCCTTGTCGCCTTCTTTGTAATCTACGATTGGCCTGAAGACCATCCCAGAATTTCACAAAGTGAATTGGAATATCTCCAGAAGAACAGAGCTGTGCAAAAGGGAGGAGATGGACCCAAAAGAGTAATTTTATGAAATTCTAATTTTGAAATTTTGCACTAATTGTTTCGTCGGATCTCAGTCATAATCTCATAACTCATTCACTTTCAATTTTCCTATCAGAAATTCAAAACTCCTTGGAGGAAAATCTTCCTATCTGGACCGATAAATGTAACACATTTCGCTCATTTTTGTGCCTTATGGAGTTTTAATACAGTCGGCATGTACCTCCCAGTATTCATGAAAGAAGTTCTGCGCATGGATCTCAGCAAAGTAAAATGCCCAATTAATTCTTTGACTTGGTCATGATTTGCTTTTAAATTTCAAATTCAGTTCAACAACTTTTCAACCTGATTTTTTTAGAACGGACTGTACTCGGCTTTGCCTTTCCTAGGAATGCTTCTTTTGCACCTGTTCTCTGGTAGTATTTTTGATGCATGTCGCCGGAGAAAATTTTGCAGCTTGACAAATCTCAGGAAAATTTTCAATACCCTTGGTAAGGTTTAGATAGAATACTAGTGGCCTAAATATTATAACAAGTATTAACAGGATTCATGTTTTTTTTCAGGATTTGTACTACCGGGAATAAGTGTAGCGTTTATGGGATTCATTAGTTGCACAAATAATTTGCCTGAAATTGTGGCGATATCAATCGGACATTCATTTGTAGAGTTTGCAATGATGGGTGGTTACTTTTTTAGTATTTTTGAACTCGCACCTCGCTTCTCAGGCTTGGTCACCGGGATTACTAACACGTATGGAGTTCTCACTGGATTTATTTGCCCTGCTGTCGTCGGTGCTTTGACTAAAAATGGAACTAGAGAGGAATGGAAGATTGTATTTTATATTGCTTCTGGATTCACTTTGTTGGGTGCACTAGTGTACTTACTATTCGGAAGCTCAGAACTTCAGCCATGGGCAGCCCCTCTTCCGCAAAGAAAGGAAACTGAGCTCAAGGATTTGAAAGAAAATCTTCTAGTTCCTAATGGGGATAAGAAACCAAATGAGAATGAAGCAAAAATTCTCTTGCCGGATTAATAAGTCTCGGGGGACACGATATGAACGCGTGAAGATGTACGATATTGCTGGAAACATCAACAAAACAGCCAAACATTTGGCAAATTGATTGGGGTTATCCTTGGAACTTTGTAATATTATTGTTATTACACTCATGTACCATTTCGATTTTAAGATTGTATTACGTCAACGGTATTTTTCGAGCTGTGATCTTGACTGTAACAGAGTAGAAACAAGAAATTCAAATAAGCAGTCTCAATTCGTTATAGAAATTAGGTTAATGTATAATCATGGCGAATTTTGTGGATTTAGGCACAAATATTTGCTTTAGGGCAGCAGTTCTGGGCAAAAGGAAGTTCAATAGATTTGAACTCTAAGAATTCAATTCGTACAGATATACAATCTGTCACCTGTATTCTCACCTCGAGATGACCTAGAGTATAAAGTAAACATGACCTAGTCCTGACGCGACAAACAAAAGATTAGCACCTCTCAAAAGTGTTCTTGACTCGCCGCCGCCCAACAAAAGTGGATGTATGGTGTACAACTATGTAGTACTTAGTTAGAAGTACATTCACACAACGCAAGCAGCACTGACCTTTTCCCATAATTACCACACGATTACCATTTATGACATTTATTCGTTCCAAGGAACAATTGCAAATGTTCTATTTTGTCCTTCAGTGTTAGTTAAGGTAGGTTTCAAGGCTAATTCTTGTTTTCATTTACAGTAGTGTGAGCCCACCCACAAAACCAATAACAATGTATGAAATAAACAGTATTTGTATTTATGCTAACAATTTTTCATTCCTACTGAATTATTTGATATTGAATAATCTCTTTCATTAGTTTGAATAAATTGTTTTGTTTTATCACAGCTTGCTTTGATTATTTCGAAAACTACAAACTCCTGAAAATATGCCCTTAAAATCATAAAAATAGTTTTTTCTTTAGTGTTAAACAATGACATACATTTAACATGATATAACAACTTTAACGAACAACATAACAATCTCAATTTCACAATATTTTGCAATCCGTTTTTCCTGGATAGCGAATCCGACCTCCCAGGACTTTGCTTTGAAAGATTTCAATTGTTCTCTTTGTCGAAACAGCCAAAAATGGGGTAGTATTTTCGGGGACGAAAGAGTGTACGTTAAATGAAATCATTCCAGTACCACTTGTTGCTGCAATTGGATTTTTGTTCAACGGTTCAAAGCCACCAAGCCCCAGGAATCTATATATGGTGACTCCAACAAATTTATTGAGAACTCCGACGTATATCTGTCCCTCTAACTCGATTTTGGTTATGGATAAACTGTGGTGACTTTTCAATCGCTGAAACAGTGTCAGTTTATCTTCGTGTACTTGGAAAGCCTGAACAATACCAACGGAAATGAGATCAATTCTTATTCAGAAATAATAAAATATTGCTAACGCGCAGTGTCTTCTTAGCACTTACTTGCAAAGCACAGTCAGGTTGACGAGCAGAGCCTTGCACACTGCCAGATTCCAGAATTCCGTACAAGGAATCCTTTGACGAAAAGAGTAGAACGGAAGTGTCCACGGTTGCATTTCTTGCAAGAAATTTAACTTCATCAATTTCGATCATGGATTCCGTTGTAAATGAGAAGTAAGTTATGTGTACTGCACTTTCGCAGTGGTATAGAATGGAAGCGCCTTCTCGATAAGATATGGCTTGAAATCCGATGGCTCGTGCAATTAATTTGGACTTTTTGTTCAGTGCAAATGTCTGACTTTCTTCATTATAGAAATACACATGTAGAGTTTCGAGGTCTTCACTGAGGGCAAACAGGGCCACATTGTTACCATTTATGACGAGTTTTGCATCCACAAACAATCCACTTTCCAAGAGCGACGCAGAGGACTCGCCGTTTGCATTAATTGTAACACTGTACAAACCACTGGTTGTGTGCGAGCAACTTCCGGTTTGTTGTTGACTAACGACAGCAACTAGTAGTGCTATGTCCTTATAACTGACTGAACTCCAATGTTTAACAAAACCTAAACGGAGATTTATTGTTCCCTGCTGGAAAAGTTGTTTGGATTGAATCCATTCATACACAGCAATTTCGCAAGAATCGGCGGAGAACGTTAACAAGCCTAATTGTCCTCTTGGTGCCACTGTAATCATTCTTGAAATCTGCGAATACAAGTATTTTATACATCAAATTTTAATATTCGGTATTTTAAATTTAGAAATTTCGATTGAAACGCTTTTCATTCGTAAAATATTGCTTCCTACCGATTTTCGAATGCTGATGGTTTGAAGTATGTCGAAGGAGTGCAATTTCAATGGACTTTGCGAAGTTTGCAAGTAAAGAGAGTCTAAGAAACGACATGTTTCTTCGTAGAAAATTGTTTCGTTGTTGATTGATTCCTTTACTTCGTTTGTTTGCGTCAGTTTTTCTGGGACAAGGTTAGTGAGGTCAACGCCATTCACCAAGCCGTCACCTCCAACGTCTTCTTGGAAAGTGACACCTTCGTCAAATGTCCAACCGCCAGTTATTTCTTCGTCTCGTCCATTGGTCAGTGCGCAATCTAAAATGTCTTGAATGGAATTGCCGTTGACTAATCCAGTGATTTCTAGGTCACCCGTGACATGGATTACTTCTTTGAATTCTACGCCTGAGCTAATTGAATTGTAATCTTGAAGGACCACCAGTTGATTTCCATGGTTTCCCATACAAATGAGATTTCGGTGAAATGTAGTCACACTCTCAAAGCGTTTGAGCCCAGTCACAAATTGTTTCTGCAAAGAATTCCGCTGCAAAAAGAAATTTGTTCATTGACAGATGTTTTTATTTATTTATATTAAATTAAATCGATCTTACCCAGAAGGTGTTGTCGAATTCTTTCTGAAGGTCGAGTCCAGAAACTAGTCCTCCTACATCTACATTCCTACCATTCAAATACGCTTCTTTCACTCTCAAAGTTCCAACTTCCTGACGCTGATTTAAAGTAATTATCTTTTTTACTGGAATGCCATTCAATGTGTCCACACCGTCAATACTTTTCATTACGAGGACTAATTCGAATTTCAGGGTGCCAAAATTCAGAGTTTTGGTTATGTAAAGAGCATTTGAGAGCAAATCCGTGAGGTTGACAGCTCCTATTACTTCTGGGGCACGCAAGTCTCCATGTTCGATTATGAGGTCGGAGGCATCCACGTGCCCCTTGAATACCACGGCACCATCGAATGTGATTGGATCAGTTTTACGAAGCAATTGTGAAAACAGATGATTCAAATGAATTCCATTCAAAGTGGTTGTCGTAATGCTTCCTTTAACCAAAATATCTTGTACAAAAGTTTTTGTCCCAGTAATTTTGTGAGTAGGCCTAGTTTTTGCCACTTTGTTTTCCAGAAATTTTTCAACATCCTTTCCTTGCACGAGGCCGTGAACCACTAGCTCGTTCGATGTAATCGAGTCCTTAGCATCCACATCATAATTTAGAATATGGGTTCCGTTTTGAAAGGTATAAATTTTGCCGAGCTCAGCAAGCGAAATGCCATTAATATACCCATTTCCAGCTAGAGTTTCTACAAACACGTTTTTCTGGAACACAACTTCGCCAGTCACCTCCTGATCCGTGTGCAGAGTGAATATGTTTGTAAAGTAGTCGATTGAATTTATTTCCTTTACAGTCAATGCTTGTTTGACGTCAACATCGCCTTCGAAGATTTTTGAACCAGTGATGTGTACTCCGGAATCGCCATTTCTCACGCTGTCCTCATCCAGTCGTGTCAAGTCTACCTGACAAGTCTTGCCTCCGACTGTGAAGTTATTCTTCACAATAATTGACTGAAACGAAAAACAAAATTTAAAAATCGTTTAGCGAATGAGGTTGCAAATTCAATAGCAGCGCTGACTGTTCACCTCAAAGTATAACGTGTTTTCGATTATTTCCGGTGTTGTGTTGTTGATTCGGAAAGCATTAGCCAAAATTTGAGTGAGGGGAAATCCGGACAAGTGCTTCTCGAAAAGCAAATCTTGGGCATAAATTGGTCCAGTGGACTCAAATTTTCCTAAAAATGTCTGATGAGTGCGATCTGCTCGCAGAACTCCGGAATTTAAGTATCGCAAGGAAATTCCATTTATTTTATCCGTATTGACATTTCCGTAAACCGTAGCCGTACCACTAATTTCAAATGGCACAAATACTTTCTCTGGTTTTTGCAAAGACATTTTCTTCAAAAACCATTCTGTGAAATCCAACCCACCAATAGTCATTCCGTTTGAAACTTGAAGTCCATTTGTGATTTCTGTACGATAATATGACAATTACTAAACATGACACGACAAGATATCAATACAATAGTACAGAATCAAAGTTCCGAATATTCAACGGTCTTACGCAGAGATTTAGTTTGGAATTGATCGAATTCCATTGGACCTTGGAATACTTGTTCATCACGCCCACGTACAAGAGCAACATCAGAAGCAAAATCTTTGAAGTCATTTATTCGCCCATTTACTGTCATTGTTGATCCACATGACATATGCTCAAAAGAGATCCTAGATGAAATTGTTCTTGTTTCTGAAAGTCTAAATGCGTTCTCGAATAGTTGCTGTAGGTCGACGGAATCAAATTTGGCCAAAGCATATAAGGCAGAGAAACTGACAGCATTTGCAAAAGCGGTTGGTCCAGTAATGTTTTGAGGTGTGTCCAAAGTGAAAAACTCAGCAAGGTCCAAATCATTCACTTTTCCAGAGTTCAATTTCAATGAAGCGAAGGTCACATTTCGCTTGAATATAGTTAAGCCGTTCAATCTAGTTTCTGGCGAAGCCTGAAACAATTAACCATGACATAGAAATTCAGCATCCTCAAAATTTAGTTTTTCTTGAGTATTCAAATTTAGACATTGTTTTGTTGAGCTTACAAACAAAAGTATGCCAGAAAAAATTTCACGAAAATGCTTCTTGTTAATGGTCGCCTCGATGTGAAGGTTTCCAAAATAAACAGCTTGTTTGAACTTAACATCCGCATTCGGATAATAGTTAGATTTGATTTGGTCCAGACTATCGCGATGCAGTAATGATTCCATCTTAACTCCGTCTACCAAGTTCTTGACAGTAATGTCGTCTGTAAATCTAACGCCCTCTTTCATAGTCCAGGTTGTTTTTAGGGTAAATTGTCCCCAAGACGTGACAATATCACTTGTGCTGATGTTGTTGATTTTGCCATCCAACTTAATCTATTCGAAATTTTTTCTTAATTATTTTTAGACAGGCAAAAATATAATGTTCATTTACATTTTACAACTACAATTTTACCCTGTTTGCAGTTAGTCTAGGGAAAGTTTTTTGGCCAGATATTACTGGATTTGCGCCAACTAAAAATCCATCCGGGAAAGGGATATCGTTTAATGTTTTTGCAATCCCAAAAGTGTCCGTGGAGACTTTTCCGAGTATTGTTTTATTCCCTTTAATGAGATCTCTAAAATCCTTTGTGACAATTGAGCTCAACACCGCAGGAAACATCTTGCCGTTTAATCGCACTATTGTTTGAGTAGAAGAACTGATGACGTCCGTGAAGAAGCTTCTTGCTGAGACCGTTTGGCGTTCTGACTTTAGGAGCAACCTCCGAAAAACCTCTAAAGAGACTTCAATTGAATTTATAGGTGTTACGATGTTGGCATCCTTAAGAGCAACAACTCCACTCAAAAACTTCACGCCTAAAAATTTTATGTTTTAGAAATTTGTGTAAATAATTTCCGAGCATAAAAAGCATATACGATGTTTGGGTTCCTGTATGCTAACCTTGGACATCTGTCGCTTTGATGATTTCAGTTGAAAGTTGAACTCCGCCAATTTTAGGCGAGTGAATGTTTCCAAGCGCCTTAAACGGTAGATTAAGTTGAATTGGACACTTGAAAATATTTTTCTCCGATAATCGAGCTACATCTGAAACCTTGATGTATTTCAACACTTCAGTTTCAAGATCATCCACTTTAAGTTGACCAGTGAATGTCAAAGAGTTTGCAAAATTCAAATTATCTTCCTTCCGTATTATGCTCTTGAAGAAAGCTAGAAGGTCCTCCCGGCCGTTTATTTCTTGAACTTGAATTTCAGATGATTCCATAGTAGTAGAACGAATTGATCCTGAAATCGTTTGTTTGGCTGTGACAATTTGTACTTCATCCGAGTTTAATGGAACAGTATCTTCAACAATTTGACTGGCAATCTGAATCTTGTCATGCAGAGCATTAATCTTATAGTCAATTTCGGCCAAAGTGATCTCAAAATCTTGGGATATCCAATTATTTTCAACAAATGTGAATCGTCCAAAGTGGTTTTCAATCGAGCTTCCATTGTCTTTTACTATGGTTTCTAATCCGGACAACTTGCCGACATCCCATGCTCCCTCGATAACGTTGGGAATTGTGAGTGACAACGAGTTATGAAGTGTATCTCTTGTTTTTGAAATTACACTCTGCCATCTACAACGAAACAATTATTTAAAGTTTAAAGCATTGCATTGGCCGGATACCTCGCACAGGTTAAAGTTAAATAAAATGTACCTCAAAAATCGCCTGCTCAATACTTCATATTCAGAAAGCAAATTTCTTGAATATTGATGTTCTGGGGATGTTGTTTGTTGCACTCGTTTGGTTATTAGGAATACGTCAAATCTTGGGCTGGATTCTTCGCTCGGTAGGATGAATATAGTAGAGCCATTTGAGAAATAGCTAGCCCCGTTTGACAAAATAGCACGCGATGAACAAATACCTTCAGAAAATAATTTACAGTATTACATTGTTTCATCGAAAATTTCAATTTGCGATTGATTAAGTCTGCAATTAACTATTTACTTTGAGTGCAGTTGAACCCCGTCACAAAAGACTTTTGCCTTGCAACATATGATAGGAATTCAAGTTGACCATCACTCTGCTTGGTAACAAGAATGGGTTCATCCCAATAATCTTCAATGCTGAGGGCATGAATTTCGACAGCAGAAATTCTAGCAAGATTTTCCTCGCTAACAAATGAATGCAGAGTTAAGCTAAAGAATTCTACGTTGTTTGGAGGCTCGGGAACGGATGCCAGAAAATTTTGATAGACCAAAGTGAAAGAAACTAGTTGGATGGCAGGTGATTTGAGAGGAATCGCTAATGAATTGGAACTTATGTAATGGCCTTTGCTGGAGTCGAATGGGTAAACCTGTACTTCCTTTTGAGTAGCAATAGCTATTGTTGAAACATGGCCAATATCGAACACCGTTACAGAGATTTTTCCGGCTACTTGAAGTCGTTGGTGAAACCTGTAGAAATGTGACATTTTTAAAAATAGCAGGTAAAGAGGGCGTTTGGATTCATATGTTTGAAATTGCATTCTAATGGGATAATTAATTCTAACTTTTAAGCTATTTTACCAGATTTGAGCATCAGTTCCGTTCACGACGATGTTGTAAATATCAATGGGTACATAGTCTTGAGAAGGTACAAGAATTAATTTGGTAGAGAGGTCAGTCTGAGCAAAGTCAAGGGATGTGACTTGATAAGTTGACCAGATTTCCGGAAACTTTGTGATAACACCATTTACGACTTTGTATACGTGGAGATTATTATTGAGCCCTTTGGTGGCGACTGGCAAGATTATCTCAGGTGCACTAAACACGTCACTCCATTTTGTGAACGCAGTCATTGCCACCGCAGTCCCCAATATACCTGTAATGGAAATTCGTTGATACAAGCTACAAACTCTGATTCATTGTAATGGTGTTCTCGAAATGGTCACACCAATCGTGCAAAAATATTTGATGCTCTATTATTTGACTGATTTGCATATTTAGGTTTGGTAGATAAATCCAAGCTAGCACGAACTAATGAGTTCGAGATAGGGAAAACTTACTAGCCGTAGAAATCCTTTGAAGATCAGATCCAAAAAGATCTATCGAGTTTTTCGACAAGCCAATAAAGTAATGGTTTGGACCCAACTGAACGTGTTTCCAGGCTAAGTAATTTCCTCGATTGCTCTTCTTCTCGACTTTTTCAATTTCAACAACTGTAGAATTATTTTGCAAAATTGTAGCATTTGATTGAGAGTTTACAACATTTCTACAAATTTAAGTTTGACAACGAACAAAACTGTTGACTAGCCTCTACTATACATACCTTCCCTGTTCTCATTGTTAATTATAGAATAAGGCTGCCAATAATCATGGGGCTCCTCTTCCGCGTATTTCTCAATTATGTCTTGAAGAATAATGTCGGCAGAACTGTCAAAATCGTCGAGGTTGAAATTGGCAGGGCCTTCCATTGAATTAGACACGAACAAACTTAAAAGTACACAACTGTAGCAAATTCCCTGAAAAATTTGGCAGGGTCGCATTTTATTTTTGCGCAAGTTTACTTATTTTAAACTAAAAACCGTATGGTAGTATCCGATAAATCTGGGCACAACACAAAACCGTCTTTTACTCACTCGCCACTCATAACTAAGTCGGACAGAGGAATAAATGATAATGGTTGTGATGTAGTAGCAATCAGTGTATCGTTTATTCACTGAAGTCCAAGAATAAGTCATAAAATACAAATGTAAATGCTTTTCCACAAACTACGAGAGTACAGGTACAGGTATGAAGAAAAAATGAATGAACTAAGTTATATGCGTGACCAGGATAACGAAAAAAATATATATACACAAACACATTAATCTATCAATACTTCTTAACAGTTTTCTTGATAAGGGCGATCCTTTGCTTGTGGGATTCGGCGATTGGTGATCGCTTGTAGGCTCGGAGTTCATCGCTTCCAAAGCCAGGAGCCCACATATTACTACTCCGCTCTGTAACACAAATAAATCCAACAAATTATCTCAATATCCTGTGATCATCTCTGGGGATGAATAACATTAAAATAGCACAATCTATGCCGCATTGCACGCAATCAAAGAACAAGTTCAAGAACAGTCATGAAGTTCTCATAGCCAGCATTTATCAAATCGTGACATTTCCGCAATTCTCACTTCCCAGTCGCGCTGGGCAGTGTAGAAATTCTAACATGTTGATAAACCTCCAGTAAAATGAAAACATTATACCTTCCGGATAATACAAAGCTTTCAACGTTTAGTTGACGAATCCGTTAAATAGAAAATTTATAATCAATTACTCAAAGGGGTCATGCTATATTGCATTATTGCATATCTGTCTGCATTATTTGGCTTGCCTGCCGCAATAATTACCTTTCTAGCAGATCATTTAATTTAAAAGTCAGGCATAGAATCTCTCGCCGCACTGATTCTCAGACTTCTTTGCAACAATAGTAACAATCACACCGAGCATATCTTGCAAACGCGAGAGATAAATTAGTGTACCTAAATAGGTTTGCACATCTTTCGCTTCAAGGTTTGCGGATTTGCGATGGGTGGCTAATTCACAAGCACCTTCGATGATTTTTTCCATGTAGTCCTCAGCATAACTGAGAAGGAATTCTTCCACGTCGTCATCTAATTGTTCATTGGGATCAACTTCTTTGGACATCTCTTGAAGGTGTTTTCTCGTCAGAACCTACACAATAATAAAAAATACACCATTGATTGACAATAATACACGAGAATAAAGCCATTTTCAAGTTTGACAGTCAACAGTTTTTTTTTGCAAAGCGGATGAATTAAATCGCCGTAAAAGTCTACGAAATGATTCCTCCCAATGTATGCTCAAAGACCTATGGACATAGCCTTGGGCTCTTGTTTGACTTAATTTTAACTATAATTACAATAATTAACTAACTTACTTGATCAAGTGGGGTTGCTGAGGAGGGATTTAAATGCTTTGGGATTGAAACTACTGTGGTTGAAGGGGTAGTTGGTGTCCCCGCAGTAGTTACGACAGCCATCATTTCCAGACAAAACCGATTTAATTTAATTTAACTTAACTTAGTTGACCATTGAACCCAAATTAGGAAAAAAAGATAATTTTTTGAAATAATGTGCTATGCTTGTGAATAATGGGAAAGGGCTGAACCAATCCCGATGATGTTGAAATGCATAGCCACTCGGCATAGAACAGCACAAAAGCAACTCCATGACATTCCATGCGCCAAGTGCGAAAGCAAAAATAGTTCAAATATAGCAAAAAGTGCAAAACTATTTTAAGTTTAATTGCTCCAAATTATAATTGCAGGCATTTATTTGAACAGCACTGCCGACTGCCAGTGCCAACAGCTGGAAAAATGTTGTGCTCAACTTCAAATAGACTTTTTTTCTTTGGGAAACGAATTTTGTTCAATGAATTAAAATTTGATTTAAATGTTCAACAAGTCCGGTGTGTGTTTAGAGAGGTGAATCTGCCGGGTGGGATCCCGAAGGCTGGAGAAGGTTATTTTCGCCGCACTGTACACTACCCGGAGAAATATACAATCAAACCGATTCCAACAACAAATTTGGCTGGTCGTGATCCTAAGACAGGTAAGCAGAAGCACAACAATCACAATATAATCTCAATATCACCTCGCTGTCGACTGAATGTATTATGTGTTCGGCAAGTTTTCTCTTTCTGAATTTAATCAATATTTTAATAATTTTAATATGATTGTTAGGTCGAGTCGTTGTCGGCACTTTGGGCGGTGGACTGAAGCATCCTTACTTATGGGTTGACTATGTCCGGTGTGTTCCAAAGGGAAGCCCTCCCCTAATTGAGCAGGTAAACGAATCAAATCAACTGTCAACACTTCTTGTTTCTAAAATTGTTATAATAATTTGTGTGCTGTTGATAGGTGATTGAAGTCATAGTTGAGCCAAATCGTTCTTCTCACGTTGCACTTGTTGGACACGATGACAAATTACGATACATCATTGCGACCGAAAACATGAGCGCAGGAGATTTAATCGCTACGTCGTCTGAGGTGACGAGAATTGCGGGTAAATTGCAGCATTTGTATTACCATTCTTATAATTTGCTTCAGCTAAGTCTTGCCCAATGCCCAATTGAAAATTGAAGACTATTTGAGCAGTTTATGAGATTTTTTGGAATTACATTTTTATACTTCTTATACTTTGTATTCTTTCTAGTGAGACCGAACGAAGGTGATGCATATCCAATCGGTTCGCTTCCAGTGGGTTGCACGGTGTGCTGCGTGGAATTTGTACCTGGAAAGGGTGGATTTTTCGCACGCGGTGCAGGAACCTCATGCAAAATCCTGCGCAAAGTCGGGCAACAAATTGTCATTCAAATCCCATCCAAACGCGAAGTTTCTATTAGTCAAGAATGCGTTGCAGTAGTCGGTAAGGATTTGATTTTTTTAAAGTATAGCCAAACGAGGTGGGTTGTGTCCTATCCTCCTATCCCTACCAATCAAATTTTGAAACCCCGATTCCACATTCAGTTTTATTTTATTTCAACCAGCTGTAGGGCTGGAATTTCTTTCCATTTTTTGGTATAAATTTAACTTCTGTTTTCCTAGGTCGCGTTTCAAATGCTATACACAGTAGTATTCCAATCGGCAGTGCAAATCGACTCAGGCATTTGGGATATCGCCCTAGGTCTGGTTTGTGGCAAAGGAAGTCTGGAAAACACGGTCGTAAAATTCATGGTCCACCTCCTTTGTTAGATTTTAGTGTGCCAAAAAAAGCTCCTTTAGTGAAAACAAGATTAACCCTAGAAGACTATCCTTACCATGTCGAATAAATCCAACATTTAAGTTTGCACTTTTCAACTGAACTGACTACCTGCCACATTTTCAACAAAAGCTGTTTACTTTTTCGAGTAGTGGAAATATTGAATGATTGCCAATGATCGACTTGAAACCATGCATTGTTTGAAATGAGCTAGCTAATAGAAAGCTCTTAACATAAAATTACGTACAACAATTTTATTGAATAAAAGAGTTCGAGTTTGCCAGTGACAAAAACTCACTTTTATTGTTGTTTTGGTACTACATGAACTAATAAAGTCAACTTTTTTTTATACCTTTAATAAATAATTTTCCACTTATTGAAAAATGGTAAGAATCAATCATACAATGATATTAGGCTATCAATATTAGGCTATTAGATCAATAGGCTAGTCAAACTCACAGTAGTGGTTTGCGTCATTTCATTGCATAATTTCACATCCGAAGCAAGGACTTTTCAGATTTTAACTTCATCCCCGACCCTGTTGACGTCTGGGGGATATCTCTAATCTCAAGTACAGGATGGATGAATTTGAAAGGAAGTCGACTATCTCCCTTCAAACACAAAGTGTTAAAGATTGACGCACTTCTAAGATGAGTTCGGTCAGTTGCTCTCAGCAGACACTGCAGTTCGATTCTGAAAAAAGTGCTTACAACAAATTAAATACGAGAATGAAAAGTTATTTGCATTGGCATCTTTTGGCATTTCTATTGAATTGTCTAATTCTGAGTTCTTTAAGCTCCGCTCAAAGTAGGAAAGAAATTCAGTTGAAATAAAATCGCTCAACAATTAAAAAAAAACTAAGTATAATAAGGATTACTACTATTGCAGAAGAATCCGTGCAACAGAACGACAGAGAATGCGATCTAAATGCAGCTTCCAAGTGCATCAGCTTCGGTGAAAAAATCGTTAGCTGTTATCTCAGCCCACAGTTCAATCCGAACACTTGTCTTTCTCAAGCTACTTTTTCTGATCAAAGCTTTGAGGAAGTGTGCAGGTCTAATTTTTTATTTTATTAGTGCTGCTTCGTAAATGCTGAAATGTTTCTCTTTTAATACTGAAAAGATATTTGCTTATGCGTTTTGGCAGTACAATGAACTCTACGGTGAATTCTTGTTTGATGGGCATTTTGGGAAACGACGGATGCAACGGAACAGAGAATGGATTCTACCACCAGTGGCTTAATCCAATTAACGCTGTACTCAACAAACTTTGCAGTCCAAATGCATCTGCCTTACGGGGTTTTTGGAACAATATAATTATTTTTAAATGAAAATCAATTGGTTGAATTATTGTTCACTGATGAATTTCGTCTACCGAGTACAACATTTTTGCGTCACCCTGTTGATGAACAATAGTTTTTATATTTTATATTGCTTCAGTGTAAAACTAACCAAAATGATTTGTTTCAACAGGCTTGGTCCAGTTGATAGAGTCAGATTGTGGGAAGGGAGGATTCTTAAATTGCTTGCGTCAGACAGAGATCGATTTAATTGAATTGATTAGTACAGAGATGATGGCTGAAACTTGCACGTAAGTTAACAAAGGAGTCGAATAACAATTACAATTTCTTATAACATCGTACTTATGTTTTGCAGGAATTTCGAAGTTGAGCTGCAAATATGCCTTCATCGTCAATTTGATGAGTCTCATTGCACTACCCTTGTTGACACCATTTTGGACTTGGGAAAAGTATTTGTGGACAATGCCGCATGTAGCAATCAGCCATTCATACTCGTTCCGTTTCAAGACAAAGAAAAACAATCAAAAGGTATCATTAATTTCTTTAGCTCAACTTTTTTTGGCATTAGCGTTAAATTAATCAAATTTCTCAGGGTGCGAGTCGGATTATCCGTAACTAGAAGTACAGCCTGCCTGCAAGTTTCGTCTGTTTTTTTAAATTTACTAAATGTCTACCTACTTGTATTTGGTATGTTAAGAATCTGATGACAGAGACTGTGCACCTCGACTTGCTGCTGAATGTTTTGAACCGATGTGGGTAAAATGGAATTGCTACTTGGACAAGAAATGTTCCACAAATTTCACAGAACTTTGCTCGTAAGAAATCAAAGATTACAAAAAACGAATCCAAAGTTCACTGTGAAAGGACAACGTCTGTAATTGTGTAATGGATTGATTTTTCAGTTACACAGAATATGCAATAAATACGTGTGGAAAAAACATTCTCGTTTACGGATGTGAAAATACTCCGACTCATCATTTTTACAAAGACTGGGCTCAGCCAATGACTTCAGCCTACTTGTCAGTGTGCCAGGGAAATCCTGATAAGGAGACAAGTACGTCCAGATTTCAGAAATAACTTCTGTTGGGCACAAATTTAGCCTAATTTTTAAACTTATGAAATTAGTTTTCAACAAAATTGTGAGGGTTCCACAGTTGTGTGAATTTATTAAAGAGTATAAGCGCTAATAGACTCTTACATGCAGGTATTAGAAATGAAAAGGGGTGTTGGTTGGATTTCTTGTCATGTTTTCAAAAATCTGACATAGCTGGAAATGCTCTGAGTCTCATCACAAGCAAAATTACACCGCCGATCTGTTCGTAAGTTTGCTGTATTTAAAAAGAATATTTGTTGAATACTGACTTAATAAATTGTGGAATAACTGATTGAACAGGGAGTTGACGGATACAATTGAATTCTGCCTATCTGGATTGAACTTTCCACAATGTGATTCTACGTTTGAAATGTTAGAAACCATAAGAGTCAATTTTGCACAAATCCAATCTTGCAAGCAAGGCCACCATGAAACATCGCATCAAGGAAACCACAGCAGTCCAAACATAATATGTTATATTACGAGTATTTTTTTTATTTATACATTTTATTACGTTTCTCGGTCCTAACATATTCAGTTCCTCATCTTTAAACTGAGATTTTGTAAAAGAGAGGTGTACATACAATCAATACTTAGATGTAGGTGACAATGATAAAGAATATACAAAATATAGAAGCACATCGGTTTAGTTTGTAAATTTTACGGTTGACAGTAGATTCACAGTACAAAACACCAACGTCTCATCGTGACCTCGTAAATTCAGTTCGTAATAACAAAACGGATATTCTCGAACTTAAGAAATACGTCCAATGTATTTTGCAAATGGGTATTGGACAACCATGTGACGCCATTGGACCAGGTATTCATCAGCGATGTAGCGCAAAATTTTCCCACTCAGTGACAGACTCTGAAGGCGACAAACACTTTCCACGTATACTATCTTGACTCGAAACAGACCAAAAACCTGTAAATTCAACCGCCAGCCGTCAATCAGGTTAAAGAAGATAAAAAAAATTGCAGTGTACTAGTTGGATTTGGTATTTTGACCTTCCACATCATTTCATAATTTATTATTAAGTCAATACTGTGAGTGAAGAATGAATCGTATTGAGATTTTCTTGAATAAATCGAAGGTTTACCTTGACTGCAAACGCAACGACGCAGACTGGTACGCACACTCCAGGTCCATTGCACAAAAGCTGCAAGGTAACAAAAATTTGTTAACCCAACCCTTGTGAAATGTACCACAACTATAGTTAGTTAAAAAAAGATATTCATAACTAACAACGTCTGGTTTGTGATAACACACGAGGAAAATGGAGTGCACGGCTGCAATTAATGTAGTGAAAATAGTGGTAACCCAGGGCTGAGCAACTTCCCTAGAACGGATGATTGTCCAACAGGCAAAATCTGTGGCGTTTCTCTGATTCTCCATAAGTTCGGCCTTGGTCTTGCTTAACTGATCCGTAGCTGATGACAAATAAATCCTGGGAGAAAATACAGCCGGTGACAATGACTCAGCCAATGATAGTGCTTCACGAGTGTGACCACCTGCGATCAAACACATCATTGTCATACATCAATTAAAAACTATTATCATAAATATCGTGTTTTGGCATTATTTTCTTCTCAAAACATGTACTCACCAGAGCCTAAAACAATCAAAGTTCTCGCAGGAATAGTAGATTTGGTCACACCGGCTTTATACCAGATGAGGTGTCGGTAAACGATGGCACACAGCGTAGCAAGTCCAATCAACACTTCCGGCCACATCTTGGAAC
>JAQGCM010000597.1:0-23212 GCA_034699705.1 Hymenaphorura dentifera | reverse complement strand
GCGCAACAAGGTGAGGCATATTATTATTGTCTTGTGCTTCTTGCTCCAGTTTCAGACACGGACTGCAATTCACTTGGCAAATTGTTTTGTTAGTTCTCCAATCAGAACACTTTGAGCCATTTAATTGCACTTACCTGGACTACATGTCATTTTTTTCTCAGTCTGAGCTGATTTTCAGCAATAAACCGAATGGCTTAGCATTAGCATACATATGTTTCAAATGTCCAAAAAATGTTTGAGGAGAGATGTAAATAAATAACAAGAGTGAGAATTTGTAGATTTGGATTACGTTTGGTTTTGGTGGGTGGTAATGGTTTAAGATATCAAACCTACCCTTCAACCTGTCTTCTGGTGGGTTTTGAGAGTGACGCAAATGTCGTGTGTTTGTGTGGTTAGATTGCAGATACAGCTCCAGTCGACCGCTCGTGCCAATGCCAACAAAGTGTCTTTAATGACACCGGAAGGTAAAAGCTTAGTCGCTTCGCATCTTGAGTTAATTGTAGAGTAGGAATAATGAATGTTTCCCCAACCTAAACAAGTCTGCTGCTGCTCCTGTTGCTATTGGTGCTAAAGGATTCGGAGTTGAGTTCCATGCATAACACTTCGATTAAATGTAGCTTGACTTGGATTTGGAAACCCGACAAATGTCTCTTTTGATACTACGAATGATTCTATTCTGCATGCATTCACAGAATCACTGTTTGTTGGATTCTTAGACTAGTTCGACTACTATACTTTTTTTTTGCTGAGACGACAAGTCTGAGAATAGCTAGTAGTTACTTTACTTATGCTATATGGGGTTGGAAAGATTGCAATTTTTTGTAGGATTTCTTCCTGTCAAGAAGGGACGACTATGTCATGAATGAAAGGAAGAAAAGGACTTTGATAAGATGCAGGTTTTGAATTTTGAATGTAAGTCTTGTGAAGATTTGTCTGTTGGTTCTACTGTGACTACAGTGTGTGAAGGTTTAAGGAGTAGACTGGATCGGATTCAAAATTTAGTTGGATGATCTGAGAGCTACTACAGAACTACTGCTGCTAAGGATAGGAATGCCACAATGTGTTGTGATGTGGTTGTCGCTGTAGTAGGAGTTGATGGAGTGGTGTAGCAGTTGGGCCAAGGCAACTTTATAGTTTAGATCTTCATAATTGAGTCTAGATAAAAAAGACTTGTAGAAATTAGGTGTGAGTTTGAGCCTGGCTTTCTACTCTTCTTCTTCCTAACCTCCATTCAGCCCTTTCGATGAGAGCATCTTGATTCCAAAATTTTGCTCCTGGTACATACAAATCATTTCCACTCTGCTCCCAATGTTTCCATCCAGTTCAACTCTTCCGTTTCCATCCCCTCTTATTCACTGTATAAATATTCATTCTAAGGAATATGGGAGATGGGACGGGATCATGGGATGGCACTATCAGCATCTTATTCCATTCCTTCCTTCCTTCGAGTCACCTTGGACTCGCTAATAGTTTCTGACTAAACATCTTTGGCAAAATGTAAGGGCAAAACTTCCAACAGCTCAAGACTCCATGCCCTGCCATACTTATTCCAACTTAATCCAAGTAACTTTCCAATGTCATGTTGCAGCATTGCGAATTCTCCGCTATTTACTATTCTTACGATTGGCTTCATATTGCGAATATTACGATTTGCAATGCAATTCAGTTTTTTTATATGTTTGGCTGTGTACCCACCCGAGTTGTTTGCATTGACTTGACAAGCCGAGTCTGAATTTGAAACGAAGGAAAGAGTGGTGGCCTGGTGGCTGTGGTACAAAAGAGCTTTTTTCCCCGTCTTCTACACTTCTTCTCTTTTCTTTTTTTATCCGTTCGAATCCGTGCTATGGACGAAGGAGCAGAAACAGAGGAAGAATTAATAAGAGTGGATAGAACAGCTGATAAGATGTGATATTTGCGGTTCTAGATTTTTAAGGACGATCAGAAGGAGAGAAAGATGACGTTTTTCCTTCCTCCTTCTTTCTTGGATGATTGGTGGAACCGGGTACTACTTACTACTAACTCCTGTTCCTCCAGCTTCTTTTTTGCTAAAGCTTCCCATTTCCCATGCAATGCGCAATGCAAAAAGTAGACAGATGAAGTGAAGTGAATCTTCTATTTTTTTGATATAACTTGCGGGTGTCTACATATTTGTCCGTCCGTTTCTAAACTTTGTATTTGCCTGTGTGGCGTGTGCCAGTGCTGGCGTTGCATTTGGTCTCCTTGGATGAAATCCCAGGTTTCCAATTTCCTTGAGCAAATACACATTTCATTTGAGCGATTCTAAGATGACAATTTCAAAGAAATTCACTTGTTCCGTTCTTCCGTTCCACTCTTTGACGATGCTACGGGTTTCTCGCCTTTTCCTCTTCCATTTGAACAACCTCAAATTTGAAAGGATATGTATCGAAAGATATGCACACAAAATGATTTCCCAACCATATTTATTCCTGCTCTCATTCCTTCCTTCGGCGTTCGGCCTTCTCCCAAATATACAAATGCAAAATTCCAAATCGCGTATTCCAATAATAATACATTATAAATATCCGGTTCCTTCTTCTGCCTCTCTCTCTCTACAAATCCATATCTCTGCTCAATATCTCGTGTCCTCGCACTGCGTGCGGAATTTGATGAACATCGCGGAACACGGGGCCAAAGTTTTTGCAAAATTGCACTTGCATTGCATTTCCATTGCAATTGTAAAGTTAATAATTTATTTGTGGACACAGAATTCTGGGCATTAGCTCCTGCCCTCGTACTGCCTGTCTGAAAAGTGGGTTATCGTCGTCGTCGTCGTGGATTCGGATTCTACTATTTCTCCTAGTTCCATGGAGAACAACACTCCACTTTTCTAGTCTAAACCTCACACTACTCTACTATGTCGTCCCTGTTCTAGAAATTCTAGATTCTAGTTGCTGGTTGCAAACTATGGAACTGTGTCGCCTGGCACCAGTGCCTTTAACTACTTTTGTGCTAAGCCTGCCCGGTTGTTTGCGGTATTGACTGTCCCATGGTAAATTGATGAAAGAGGTACTAAAGCGACTCTCTTTCTCAAAGGAAGATTGACAAGTGCGGGGATTGCCATTGTCATACGGAATTAATGGATTGGCTTAGCTGTATGATTAACTAAAGCTCTGACTAAAACTAACGCTAACTAACTAACGTCCGCAGAGACAAAGAGCACTCTGGTTTTCCGGTCTAGGGACTTGTACTTGTACTTGTCTACCTCACCTTCTCGTCATGCAACTTGTAAAAACTCGTTACTACACATTACATTACATTGCGGACTTTGGTTCGCATGTTGCTGGACGCGGCGGAGTTGGCCAAGTCCTTGATTACTCATGAGCATTAAACATTCGTCGTCATTCTGATTTTGGCTCTCATTAGAAGAATAATGAGAGATAAGCGGGGATGATAACCATTCCTCCACGCCATACATTTAAGTTGGCAGTTAGTTTAGCTGATTTGGTGGTCGTTCGCCCGTCTGACGGTGGTGGTAGTCGACGCTCGAAGAGATACCCCTGTGCACGGATGGTTCTCTCACACGGAGAATCAGGAAAAGGAATCGCTGAAGCCAATTGTTCTTGTCCAAGTTAACTAATTGTGAGCATTTTGAACAATGGAGAGTATTAGAGTGAAAATGAAGAGTTGGGCATGGGATGAAGAGGACTAACATTATTAAAACTAAGACTAAGGACTAAAGAGAGTCTTTGCAGTGAAGACTCTCTTTTGTGGTACGGTGTCCGTGGCACCCGTTTGCAGTTCTTTGCAGTGTTTGCAGTTACCATGATCCAAGCCAACTGGCAAAAGTTTACTCCTGAGGCGCAAG
The DNA here is from genome assembly GCA_034699705.1 of Hymenaphorura dentifera. Lineage (NCBI taxonomy): Eukaryota > Metazoa > Arthropoda > Collembola > Poduromorpha > Onychiuridae > Hymenaphorura > Hymenaphorura dentifera. The sequence continues at coordinate 19,386 of JAQGCM010000597.1, read as the reverse complement.
TCAGACTCTTAAGAGTAGTTAGTGGAGTTGGAGGAGCCGAGCTGGGATGGTTGCTGGTTGTTGGTTGACTTGGTCGGGGCAGCAGTAGGCAGTACGGCAGTTAGGCAAGAGCCCCAAAAATACTGGATTTCCCACATACCCCGGCCCAGGCAACTGAGATTCTCCTTTGGGCACTCAATCGAGTAGTTGCTCTCTTCTCTTCGCCAACAACTCTTCGCCACAGCACCACTCAACCTTCCCAACACATCATCACCGCTCGTCCCAATACCAAATACCGTTGCGACAACTTTTTCAAAAAAATATATATAGAAAGTAAAGAAAGTATCAAAAAAATCTCGAGACATTTCGAAAGGAGAACATAAGAAGGAGAAAGTGTAGATGAGTTTGAAGTCTGAAGACTTGACACGTACACACATGTAAAGACTGACACGGCTCCTACTATTGACATCCCGATCATCATCTACATCAGTCACCACTACAGTCACACCGCCTCCTCATTCATCATCATCTAACAACACCTCACATCACACTCCGCTCATAGCCCAAACCCGCACTTTGCCCGTCAAAATACCCCGTCCTCGTCTTGTCAGCTCCACTTGTCACCAGACAATCTTCAGGCTCAGGCAGGACTCTCATATAAGACCACCAGCCAAAGACCGCCAGCAACGCCAACACTCCAGACCAGGCTGCAGGGGCACCTGGCACATTTTAATTTCTCAAACTACACTGCAAAACTGAAGCTGATCTTTCCACACAACACATTTACACTTACATTGCAAAGTTACTCTCTCGCCAGGGTGCTAAACCGTTCTCACTCTTCTGAACAATGAGAAACAATATATGAAGTCAATTGGGTCGGAAAGTGACAATAAAGATGAGTTACGTCGCTGGGAACTTGGTGCTCCAAAGCCAAAGTCGTCAACATGTCCTCATCAGTATCAGAAGTTCAGTCCGTGTCTCCAGTAGAAAAACTACAATACAAGTACAAGGAATGCTTCTTCTTACTTCTGAACTTTCTCCAGAATTAAATTCCGGTCAAATGTTTAAAGTCTGACTTGTTTTGCAAGTGGCGATTGTTCCGACTGACATTTTCTAGACGTTGTGGACAATAAAGCGACAAGAATATAGCCGAATCATAATTGTTGTTGTCGTTGTTGTATATTTTGTGGTGCTTTGAGTCTGTGAGTCAGTCCAGTCAGTGTAAAAAGTGTAGATTCGTTCGTTCGTTCGCTGTTAATTGTATAAAAGCTAATTTATTAGTTTTGACGTTTGCTTCGTTAGGAAGGAGTAAATTTTTAGTCAGAGAGAAAGTCCGAGTCAGTCCTTCGCTAAAAGTCACAGTCAGTCCATTAAGTCAGTCAATCAATCCGTAATCAGTCGTGATGGAGGTGCTGCTCTGGGTGACGCTGTGCATGGTCTTTGTTGTCATAATTTTATCTGCGATATTGGGTAACTCGTTGGTGATTGTGGCGGTGTGGCGGAACCGGAAGTTGAGAACGTGGACTAATTATTTCGTAGTGTCGCTGGCCCTTGCAGACACGGCCGTGGCTCTGTGTGCCATGAGTTTTAATGCAACTCAGACTCTGACTGGACATTGGCCATTTGACTCCGTGACGTGTGACCTGTGGAATTCTTTTGACGTCTTCTTCTCTACCACGTCCATTCTTCATCTCTGCTGTATCTCCGTGGACAGATACTATGCCATTTGCAAACCGCTCCAGTACCCACTCACCATGACAGCCAGAACAGTTCGCATTCTTCTAGGTACGACACCAAATCATTCTTTTATAATTCAACCACTTACAACAATGAAAGACTAGCTTATTAAACTAATAAACCTTCTCCTCTTCCAAAACATTATTCTTTCTTTCCCCTGGCACCTGGCCTCGCACCGTGGCTCGCAATATCTTTCACTAAACGAACAAATCACCACAAACCGCACCGTACCGCACCATACGCAACCCAACACATTCCATTCTATCTATGATCTTCTCCGTACGCAATGCAGTTTGCAATTTGCAAACAAATTTAGTTGCAGACAGAGAGCGAGAGATATTCCACTACAGTATAAAAGAAAACCGGTTTTGTTCCCTTATTCTCTTCCATTCCATTGCAAATATTGCAATTCCAGACTGTTCAGCCTAGTGCTGCAGTGCATGTTCGTAACTAACTAGTGATTCTCGTCTCTGGTCTCTCATTACTACTACGTAGGAGTACCTCTGCCTCGTCAGCACACACAAACACCACATCGTAATTCCTAACACCAACTTTTGCACAATGTGCTCATGACTGCATGGTGAAAATGGTGACATGTTATATTTGATGGCTGAATGAAATGAATGCACATACAGTAACAATAATGATACTTGAACTTCCTCTCATCCGCATGTCAATTCAATTCAGAAATAAGCAGAATATTTTAAACAGAGACACAGGCCCACTGCCTACTCCAGAGCCTCCAGAGAACACAATGCTTTTGCTCAGAATAACTCATCAACTCTTGCATAACTTGCATTAAAAAGTATTTAAAGTGACTAGACTTCACTAGACACAAAAGTTGCACCATTCAAAATCTCATTTATTGTGTGAGATTGTGAGATAGCGTTGCCGTTTCCATGCTCCTCTGATTTTGGCAAGTTTTTGCTCTAGGCTTGATAGTCCAGCAAGCACTAGGCTGAGTGCAGAGTGTACATTATAATTTACATTGTCGGAGAATACGATAATAGATAGAACAGCGTGGAATGATAATGGGAACGTTGTATTCCTGTACAGTTTTTGGAGAGCGACCTAAATATAACCTATTTGTCTCTTATTTTCATGGGTTGGTTGGATGGTTGGATCACTTCAGTTGGGTTGGATGATGGTTTCGCATCCTTTTGTTATTATTCTATTAAATACATACGTCCGACCGTGAGCAAGGAAGCAAAGTAAAAGGGGAAAGTAAGTAAGTAATCGCATAGTCCTTGCAGTTGAGTCAAGTCTTGTCTCAGGGAGAACAAATTGCTCCTAGGCATTAGACCGACGCTACATTATAAACTATATCTTCAACCAACGCAATGCTCGTTCCCTCATTTGCATTGGATTTAATATATTACGTTTTGAACAAACGAGAAAACTCCACTACTATTCCACTTCATGTGAAAAGGCTTCTTTCTTGATAGACCTAAAATACCCGAATTCGCATTTCACAAAGCCTCACATACATTGAAAAAGGCAAAGGCAACAGGCGAACACGCAGTGGGAGCATGTGGATGAAGCTTTTTGGATGGAATGAGAATCCATCATAATCAAAATCATTCTTAATTGCGACCAGAGCATGTTCTGCAGAACTACAAGTACAGAAAGTGAGGGAGAAAAAGAAAGCCGAGAAGAAATATTCTTCGTTTAGTTTAGAAAATGGGGAATACGTGTAGCTAGTCATGCCACTCAAGTCAGTGGAAGCAGAAGAAGCAGAAGAACTGGAAAGTCTGACTCCACGATGCAGAGTTTCCAGAGTTGACTGGATGTTCACTGTTCAGTTCAATTCAGTTTTTTCTAAGTGCACTCCTAGTACTACTTCAGGTTTTTTCCCCTTACCATTTGCAGGCAACCATTTTCAGGCAAAAGTCCAAATCTTGCCTTAGCAGCTAGCTGCTCTTTAGACTCACTAGACTCACATACCTCTTTTTCTTCATGCCTCTTCACAACAAGAGCAAAGGCAAAGAAAAAAAACAAAAGAATGCTTTCTTTTAGATTGGAGAATTTAGTTTTTGTACCATTCTCTGTTTGTCCCAAAGACGTTATGTTAGCTTGAGTGAGACTTAAGCCTGACTGAATCATTCAGGGGAAATAAGTATCTAGAGTCCTCCAAAGCTAAATTTCTCTTGGCTTTCACCTTACTTTAAATACAAAAAGTTAAAGTTAGGGTAGGATGGGAATGAAGAACAGTGGAAGAGTTTATGAGGCAAGCCCTAAAGTACAGCCCCAACTTTTGTTGAGCACACAGATCTCTGGACTCTCTTGGTCGTGAGTGGGATTAAACTCAGTTTATCATTATTTATCAAGCATCCTTTCAGAACATTGCACTAATTCCTTCCAAAGAAATTCCGCCCTAAAATTCACATCCAGCTTCTCATCCCGAAAAAGGTTTGTTATTAGGCAAATGAACCAAATCTCCACGAAATTTATTGATGCTGAAAGCAAAGCACCTCACTCTGCAAATTAATTCTAACCTCAAGCAGAAGCTCACGCAGACATAGTCCACGAGCCTCAACTAACCTAATGTATTCTGCAGATAAGTTAAGTCTACGAGGTGTGCGAGGTAGAAATTGCATTAAATTTTGCATGTTCCTCACTCGGACTGAATTTTTGTCCATCCAATTTGGTAGCGGAGAAAGTCAAGGGGGTGTGAGTTGAGACATAGACACGGGACTCGACTTCCACTTTCACTCTGACTTAATTCAAAATCACTTTCCCGTAATCTCTTTAATGATTCTCAGCACTACGCTGCATTGCTCCTCACTCTTCTGACTCCATTCTTGAGAGTCACAGTGGCGCGTTCGTGCTAAGAATCTGACTCACATTCTATAAGGAAAATACGGAATTCATCTCCTTCTGCTCCGAGTCAAAGAAAATGGCACGGCTGGTCAGAGCAGAAGTCTAAGAGGACGATAAAAGAAAAGGAGCCCGACGTATCACAGGATAGTGGATGGAAAATCCTTCCGTTGTCCCTTAGGCGGTCCTGAAATCGACAGAATAAAAATTGGAATTCCTATAGAGCTTCAATTTTAGTCGATTCTTTGCGAAATATTTTCTAGCAATCTAACTGCCCCCTTAGCATTCTCTTCAATTGAATCCATTGTCTACTATGTCCATTTCACTCCACACTCCACTCTTGGCCGTGCACAGATTCTTTCATCCCCATTCAAGATGATGCGATTAGTTTTCTCCAATGATGTAATATCTCATATTGAGGATCCGATGAACGGGCGCACTCAAGCTCTTCGCCCAACCTTACTCAAGGGAGGATCAAATTTCAAATGTTTGTAAAGATCTAAACCGATTCTTCCTCCCTTGTGAGCTAAAACATGGGCTTAACCGTGTTCATGTCCGAGCGGTCATTCGTTTTAAAATAAAATTCATGTTTTTTCTTCCCGAAAACCTTCAAGTGGAAGTACGATAAAATTTTTATCCAAACAAAGCGGATATTAAAAAAGTGGTCATAAAGTATTCCAACGTATAATAGGATGCGGTGAAAGAGTTGAGGACCGGGCAGAAATGATATTGAAAAGTTTTAATGTACCATGAAACAGTCCAGTTCTATCCTCCTGTACATACGTATCTTGCCTGCTGCGAGTTGTGTAAAGATAGATCCTGGGTGGTCTGGTTGGATGAATTTGACATTTTATGAGAACCGTTCGTTCGCAAGGAGACGTTCGTCTTCTCTTCTTTAGGGACATGGACACAGAAAAAAAGAATAGTGACAGAAATTTTCCTCGTCGCTTCCTTATGCTCGCCAACGGTGACGCTATGAGATGATGGCTTTGCTTTTAAAACTGCGGGAGACAGGAGAGGAAAAAGTCAAAGTTTTCTTATTCTTTGAAAACACATTTTAATAAAAATGCAATAAGGTAGGTTGAACGAAGGAGAGTAGTGTTGTGGATCCGATTCACTACAGAGGGTTTTCGGAGACTACGGCATTAGAAAGTAGGCTGAGAAAGCTAAAACTTCATGGACGATTCGTGCTTGTAATCTGTTGCTATTGTGGCACGGCCGTACTGGAAGATTCTGTGGATTTGAAGTGGAGGGAAAGGATAGAGTGCTCTCAGATAGATACATAGAGTGTCCAACGTAAGAACACACCTTTTATACCAATTTGATTTTCCTGTTCATCTTCTGATACATTTGTTAGGTTTTGGCTGAGTATGAAGTATGAAGCATAAAGTATATAGTTGGTCGGAAGAAAGATGTGACAGAGGCAGAGAAAGAGAAGAGAAAGCAACTCAGAGTCAAAGTAAACTTCCATTTCCTCTATCCACATCCTCTCCACATTCAACTCATCCGATCATATTGACTTGAATTCTTAGATTGAGAGCATCTTGATAGGACAAGGTTGTGATTGTGATTCGTAGCAGGAATAAAATCCGCAGTTTCAAGATACGTACCTTTATGCACTAGACACACACCCATGGCCATGTGTACCAGACTCTGAATCTGATGCCGGGAAGTCGGTTGAGAGCGGTTTAGCTTTTAGACATATTGCGGTGCGTTGTGCTGCAAAAAAAGCCAAGACAGTCGAATCAGTCAGTCTCGGTTTTGGCTGAAAAGAAGGAATAGTCAAGAATTTGTTCTAATGCTCTTCCATTTCTTTATGTGCAATATTTTAGCGGCTATATGGATTCTGCCAGGATTTGTTTCCTTTCTACCCATCTTTGGCGGATTCTACACTACAGAGAAGACTAAGGTAAAGACATGAATGTATCTATTCTGTAGACACAATTTGTGGCTCGGGTTGGTTAGGAGGGAGATAGAGAAGTAGAAGTGACATGTGGTGAGTGATCTCTTTAGCATCCACCAACTCCAATTATTGTTGAAAACTTTTTAAAGGCATTTTTTTGGCTTGGGGAAAGAAGGAAAATTTATGTGGCAGTGGCTAGCCTCCTCGTTAATAGAGCGTTAAATGACTATCTCTAAAAGTCACGATCACACTTCACCATGCACATTACAAACTTTTCTCGGGTTAAAATAAGTGGGAGGGAGACGAGAGAGAGTGTGTGTTCTAAGGAGGAAAATTCACAAAAATCTTTACTGCGTAGTCAAAATGCCAAAATGCTTCTCCGGCAAATCTTTTTCTTGCCCGAATGAGCAGGTGTAATGGAAGGATAAAGAAAGGTTTAAACCAAAAGGGCCCAAGGCCCTTTCAGAGTAATCCAAATCCTTTTAAAATACTGGGAGTGGGTTTTAGCCCAAAGAGAGGTTCTTCTTGTCTTCCCTACGCAAAAAAAGAAAGAATCCTGAAAAATGAAATAGTACGAAATTGCGAAAGGTTGTACACGAATGGGTTGTTGGCAAAGGAAAAAAAAGTGCTTCTAGCACTTCCAGAATTAATACGAAACTTTGAGAATATTGCATTCTGGAAAACATGTGCGCTTCGTATCTGAGCAAACGTTTCTTTACAAATAATAGTTTCGATTTGTCTGATTGAGAAATATTGTCGATTTGGTATTGGACTGGACGAGTAGTTTTGGAAATGCTTACGAGTATTTGATGTTTCGTGCCGATGCCTGTGGGAATTAATGTGCCTACTCAAACTCAATAAAAGTTTGGTTTGACAGGGTAGCAGCTTTAATGCTCGACGGGCCAATCACATTCAATATGTTTTTGAATGATAACGTTGTCAATGTGGAATTATTACTACAAAATTCAATATATATTCAATATAAATCACTAGACAGAAAGGAAATGAAAGAAATGACAAGGCCCAGGCCCACTTATCCATTCAAAATACAATTATTTATTGTAATATTTATTCAGTAACACTTTTCTAGTCAAACTTCTTGTACGACCTTTTCTTTTTATTCCTATCCTTTTGTGCCTGCATAAAAAGTTGCCATGTTCTCCACAAATGGGCAAATGGCTAAATTGCCTTGTAAATTTTTGAAGAGTTTGCATTTCAATTTCAAATCAATATCCCAATTCTTTTTATTTACTTGCCGTTGGCAAATAGCAAGTGAAACTTCTGCCATGACGCTCTCATCCAAATTCCCACATGATGACATTTTGTTCTCCAAACCGCCACGTGTCCAACCAGCAAAATCAATTGCTCGATGCTGTTCCCAAGCTCACGATTTTAATAAAGTCAAATGTTAGAGGTAACATTTTGGATGAACCAAATATTGGACATTTCTAGAGAATGTACTCTCTAACTAACCTGATCCATAACGTCAACCTCATAACTACGGTCCACCACGGTCGAGATTATTCTTGTTGGACCCATGACTCAACAGCATTATAAGTTATTACAAATCGCCACCGTCATAACATATGTAAACTATTAAAAATAAATGATATTTTCTTTGCCTCAATCAAAAAAAAAGTTTGACGGATGAGTAGGATAGAACTACACTAATACACCTACAAATGTTATCAATTCAAGACCCGTCATCTCGTAAGACTGCAATTTGGCTAAACTGGACGGCTTCTATTGAAAATAGGGTTCTGTGCTTTTGCCGAATCCAGTTGTCGTGTAGACAAAGTGAAAATTGGAAAACTGATGGTCCTTTCTGGCGGAATTTGTCAATGATTAGTTGTTGAAATGAGTTCAACTTTCATTCACACAAGGTATAGGAATCACGCGAGGGGTTCAAAACACGCGATTTTACGTTTTCGCATCATCCTGCCACACCATGCAGTACTTGAACTAACAAGAACGAATACGAAATTCCTCCTTTAAAATTTAATTTACTGTCTTAGTTTCTCATGAGATTTAGTCGGACTTTGTTGCAAAATTAAACAAAAACTACTCTTTAATTTTATCCAAATTCGGAAGGAGTTTGAACACATTTATTTGATGGTTTGCCGGATTAAATGTATTTGCATCTCTTATTGCATTTTACAAAGTTGTACATGAAGAAAATTCAAATATGTTCCATTGTGAGCCACAAAAGTTGTGGCAGGAATGTTTTGAACGAACCCATCCGCCTTTGTTTATATTCGTAAAAATTCCCCATTCCTCGCAAAAAGAACTAAAGAAGTTTTTTTTATTTGAAATGCGCTGTTTTCCTTCTTACTTTTGTACTTAAACAATCCAATCCAGTCGTACAAAGGTGTTTTTGTATACTCCAAGGACACAAGAGAAGTCGAATGGAAATTTAGGTTCCGCACATGAACGCGAACGGTGAGATCCTGGCAGCACAGAGCACAGACAGGTTTACTTTAATCAGACTCACAATTCTTCTTATCTCGAGATTAGATTTACTGATATTTTGCTGGGACTCATAAACTGGTAGCACTGGCACGTGGACGTTATCAGATGTATACTTATTGGCGAACAAAAGAAGCAGACTTTTCCTTGAACGTTGGAAGGAGGGTTGGATTTAGAATCCGGAAACACTTTAGAACATGTAACTTGTCTGTAGTCATTAGTATAGTCCATTATCACCAGAGAGTAGGCCTGCTGAGAATAAAAGGGCCCTTTTGGCTGAGTGTTGAGCCTTGTGAGGAGTTAGTGCTTTCTCCTTATATGAAAGGCGTTTCGCAGGAAACATTTTGTGGGAAATGGGAAGCATAAGTTCCATAATTCTTCCGCCGTTACTTTGTGTTTAAGTAAGTGTACGGGTGGAAGAGGAATATAAATGTGACTAATTAGTGGAGCAAACCCTTTGGTCTTGTCGTTGTTGAAACATGGGACGGGGTCTGAACAAAGTCACATAAAGTTTAGAAAGATTGACATCGATTCGTTTTTAAGCTCCCATAGGAAGCTCTTCCCCCTTGCTTAATGAAGACACTCTCACCAGTCACAAGTAATTAGTTCCGGGTTTCCAGGGTTCTATGGATTGTGTGCGGGACAATGGATGGGGAACAGGAACGAAGTTCCTCAACTTCCCTCCTCTTCTACCTCCTTCTCTTTAGAATTTTTAAGTGACTAGTTTAGAATACAAGGAAAGCACTTAGAGTTGAAATCTAATTAATATGACATTGCCCTGCCGTGTTTCACTCTTGATTACTTGTCAAAGCAGGTAGAGAATGAATGTAACTTTGAAGTAAACGGCACCTATGCCGTCGTGTCATCCTCCATTTCATTTTGGATCCCAGCCCTCGTCATGATCATCACGTACTGGAGAATTTATCGTGAGGCTGTTCAACAGGAACATATTCTCTACCGGTGAGTCCAAAGTCTTTTTCTCTCAAATCACACCAATTTATCGCAATTCCATTAAACCAGACAGCCCCACCCTACTCCTTTGCCCAACTTCGGAATTCCTTACCTTCCCAACTACACATCATCCAATTACCATCAAAATACATCAAGTCCGCAGTTAGTCCGCATGCTCTTTGAATATTACGGTTAAGATACCCGAGTCGAAGTGAAGGAGATGCTCTAGAACTAAAGGACATACAAATTTATAGCCACCGTCCCTACTTTCCTTACTTTCTTCTTGAGTTCATCTTCCGCCCTAACGAGGCCAAGTTGTTTCCAGATGCGACTTCCCCATCATGTATTATGAATTCTAGGTCAATCCGATATGTAATGGCTGAACATTAAATTCCATTAGGTGCGTTGTTTTTTGTGTTGGGACAGCCGGAGCCGGGCTCTAGGAGCCCTGGAATGGGTCCGTAATCTGTTTACTCATCATGTGGAAGTAATGCTCCTCCTGTCATAGGCTCCAACTCAGTCTCATCACCCTTAGCCGCCCATATTCCTCCTTCCTTCCTCCTCATCCAGACATTCCCTTGGAGACAAATCTTCATCCACTAAATCCAATACTCCGGCAACACGAGGGAGTAGTCGCGGCTAGTTCCTTGAAACGTTTATGAGGCGGTATGACTCAAAGCGGATCTTCAATGAAATTAATAGGCACTTGGAAAAGTCTTGTGAAGGCGATAAGGGGAACTTACTCAGAATTGTGTGGGCGTTCATCACTTTCTTCAGTTTGTCTTCTGGATGGAGCCTTCCATTCCTTACTGTAAACTGGATAAAGTTGACAGGCTCCCGTTCCCAGCTACACCCCTTATAAGACTATAATATGGGATCCGTTCTATACTAATATCTTGTACTACTTTCCCATATGTCTGTCAAGCGCCACAGTCTTTTCCTTCCTCGTACTTGTTCCGCTTGAGTAGTGATTAAAGGAGTTCAATGTTGAATCACATTGAAATCCTACATTCATCCTCCCCGACGTAATAAACGCACCTAACTCCTACATACTAACATCCTGCATAATGAATCTTGATGTAAACAAACTTTGTTTCACTATCATAGTGTTTTGAAGTTGTGAAATAATTGAGTTGTTGGATCTGTTCTCCTGTCGTAAAATAAGGCGAGTAGGATAAAGTGAGTGAAAGTTAGTTGGAGAAATGCGACTATGCCAGAGGTATGGTGGTGGTCGGTGGAACGGAGACTCCAGTAATTCAAACTGCGTGATATATATTTATTTCGGTCGCTTTCTTGATGATTGGGTTGGATGAGACGCAGGGCATCGAATCGGAATCGGAATTTTAATTGGAATCCGAAATTAAGGAATTGGAATCGGAAAGAATCGGAATTCGAATTCCTGATAATCGGAATTAGAATTCGAATCCGAATTCAAAAATAATCGGAATCGGAATTGCAATTACAATTTTAAAATTCCAATTCCAATTCCAATTTTTTTAATCCTTGGGAAGTAAAAGTGAGACAAATTCCTTCCCGAATGCAAGAAAAAATACAAGAAAACACCAAAGGTTGTTTGAGACTCGACCAATTTTGAACAAAAGTACAAGGATTTAGTGAAACTTTTAAAAATTTAGTGCGTTTTTTAAAGAAATTAGTAATTTATTTGAAAAATTAATAAAATCGGAATTGGAATCGGAATTCGAAATTGGAATTTGAAATAATCGGAATCGGAATTCGAATTCGAAATCGGAATTTGTAAATAATCGGAATTAGAATTGGAATTTGGAATCGGAAAATTGGAAAAGAATCGGAATCGGAATCCGTATTTAAAAGAATTCGAATTAATAATTAGAATCGGAATCGGAAAAAATAATTCCGATTCGATGCCCTGATGAGACGGTTCAAAACCTCACATACACTTCATCATCAGTCACTTGAGCGGAGGAAAACGGTGGGATCAAAGACAAGTGGTTAGAGACGAACTCACTTTCTCTAGCAGAGTGTTGACTCCCGCCTGCTTTCTCTCCAGGCAAGGCTGAACAGGCAGACAGTCGAGCTGGAGAAGAGGTTCCAGGGTAGAGTGCCCTGTTGGAATGCAAATGAGCCGCCAGCACGGAAGACAATTACCGACCCTGCATCCCGAAGCCTTCACCCTCACCGTGGGGATTTTCAAGCTATATTACCACATCGAACATACATAATGGAGTGAGAACACAAAACGTGGGAGAATCTTTCACTTCCGATTAAAACAAAGGCTTCGATCATTCAATGAGTTCCGCGCACTTGCTTAAGTACATAGAACCAAAACCACAGTTGAAACAACATGGGAAGGAGATATCAATTTCCCACAGGGAATGACGCCAGCGATGAACACTTGATACTAACTACTCGACAAATGCTAACAGAGAAACAGACTAGATCAAATCCATGATTAGCATCAGATCCCACGACTTGTTTCACAGCCGATCTTATAGCTGATAGCAAAATAGGAATCTACAGCATCTAAGGATTTGCAAAATTGTTCAACATTTTTTTACTCTTCCAATTAGTTCGCATTAAGTTAAATAGATACTTGTGGGTGCTTAGTTCAAAGGAAACCCATTTTTTATATTCTTCCACAATTATCCATGCCTTTCAAACATAATTGGTCCATGACTCCAATTTGCGCAAATACATATTCAGCGCAATGAGGTTACAAAATTTCGCTTATTTCTCGATGAACGGCTCTGCGCTACATTTCAGACCCAAATAATGGTCAGGCTTCAGAGCAAGGGTTTGTGAATCTAAAAGATAAGAAATAGTTTTGAAAGGACACCTCTGAGTGCCCTTGAGTTAGCGTGTTCCACTCAGGTTAGCCACAGGAGAGCACAAGCACGACAATTTCAGGAAAATGCTAGAAAATGACAGTGGAGAAATTTCATTTGAGAGATAGGAGTCATAACTCAAAAATTAAAACCGGAAAGGATGAGTCCAATAAGTCAAGTGAGGGAGTAACCTTTGAATCTGAACGACACCCAGCTAGCTCCATTTTTATGCTTGGCTGCATCCTAGCACAGGGTACAAATGCAATGAGCCTCGGAGAAATCTAAGTAAAGAACTGGAATGAGTGCATTAAGTTGAGAACATTTGGGAAAATCCTCCTCTTTCGTTCCAGCAAACGAGCCTGGATTCATTTCTTTCTTCGCCAATTTCACCTCTAGCAATCTAAACTGTGAGCTATCTACACATCAGTAATATTTTTTAAACCACCATGAGAGTTTTCAAACTCATGCAACGATTGGAAGTTTGGTCAAATTTAACAGCGGCTGCTTCAACGAAGTCAGCCTATTCCGTGGGGAAAAACATTTTACATAAGTACAAATTCAGAAAATCCTTCTTTCTCGTCAGCTTCAATTTTTCTGCCATCCGAAAGAATTCCATAATTCCGCTAGCAAGTTATAGAACTATAAAAACCAGCTTAATAATTCTGGCCCACTCGGTACTATCGTCAGTCCCGTGAAGTAAGCAATTGACTAGAACTGAGCTTTATGGCCCGAGTGTGCCCCACACCGTGACCTGACTAATCATATACACTATTCGTATTGACATATGAGGTTATATGAAATACGGCATAGAAGTATTCTAATAATTAGAATATTGACAATATTTGAGACAAATTACCTGTTTTCGTTAGCAGGCAAAGATAGAAAAATGAAAATTCTTCTCGAAGACGAAGAGCAAATATAAAGCAAGATTTAAAGTAAAATCAAGTTTATTTCCAAAGCCACTTTGAAACATGTTCTAAATTACGATTGAGGCTTGTACAAACAATGCGATATTAATTCTGGATCTAGAACGAGCAAATTGTTTTGGTTTGATTGAGGATTGAGTAGCAGTGTGAAAAGTAGGGCTTTCCCTTCCTATGGCGAAAGTTATTGCTTTCAAGCTGAGCCCTTCCCAACCTATCATTTGTAATATTTGCCAAGAAAGATGTTATGGCATGGCTGACCTTGGGGATGATATGAAAAATTGAAAGCACTTCCTGGTGGTGGGCGGAGGAAGCAACCTTAGCTTTCATGTTATCTACACGTAAAACCCGAATTTGTACATTTGTTTCGCACACATTGAAATAAATTGTTGAGCAACATTTTTTCGTTTTCCAGGGTTTTAGTCAAACCCTTTAAAGATGAAAGCGCAGCAAAGGTTGCCTAGCACATAGGCTACGAGAGCTAGAAAATAAGTGTCTCCTTACAGGTAGTCTTGCTTCGTGAATTTGAGAATCTTCTCAGAACACAACGTTGAGATGAAGATAAAGTATCAAGTTGTTTCACAAAGTTTACAAAAGAAACCGGGTGTGTGCTAGTCGGCTCTTTATCTTCTTGTAAAAAATCAAACAGCATTTAGTGCTGAAAGAGTATCAGACGAATTTTATTCGGATTCTGTTCTACGAAAATTTCACAAAAGTCAACAATAATTGAAACAACTTGCCCGGTTTAGAGATTAGTACAATTCAATTCAATTCAATAGTTTATTTCAGTGACATAATTTGACATTCAAATTGTTACCAGTATCAGGTCACATACGCGATTTAAGAGAGATAAAAGAAAATTGGTTATATATTTGTACAGTCATAAACTAATATATTGTATACGATAAAATAGTCATTAACTAATTGGAGTTTTTGACAGTTCGATTAATTAGACATTAGCTGATAATCCTTCTCGTAATTAGAACATTCTCATCACTCCTCTTATTAAGGAGTAAATTTCTCAGTGCTGTGTCAAATTTGTCTAAGCTAGTTTCACTCTTGAGATCTAGTGGAAGTTTATTCCAAACCATTGAGAATTGGTAAAAGAAGGATTGTTGACCAAATGACCAATCCGAGAGTGTCCGTATGCCTCTGTGTTAAAATTGTGCAAAAATCTATTTCCCCCAAGTCGTAAGTATTTTGGGTCACTAGTGAAATATCTGAGTTGAAAGAGTCCCAAGAAAGTGCTAAGACCCGAAGGCTCTGGTTCCGATAATTAAACACACATGTATATTACAGACACGATCTAATTCTAATTCGTTCCTATCATGTTTGGACATCAAATTCCGTCTAATTTTCTTGTGGGGAAATCCTAAACCCAGACTTCCCCTTTGGCTTTCAAATATTGCATAATTTCCAGTCTGATTAGCAAAACATCTTTGTCTCAAAATTTGTGGTCCTATTGTAAACGTTCAGCATATTCTTGTGTTGATGTTTTTGACTTGAACGTTAGCTTGAAGCACATTCAATCACGTTTGGAACAGTCAAGCATTTGGGGTCAAGTTGTAGTGTGCCATTTGAGTGGCCGATCTCTATTTGCATCATTCAAAACTCAAATAAATGAAATGTCAAGGATCGTGGACAGCTCCAAAATGCATATCTCAAATTCGACATGAGATTCGTTGATTTTTGCTGCTTCCGACGGTTGGATTCGACGCCAATTGCATGCACTTCGTGTATGTAATAGGTGAGACAGCGAGGAGAGATAACATAAATTAATTTTTATTTCGAAAGAAAAAGATGTGAGAATTTGTGAAAATGATTTACATAATTTGCGGTATTATGTACTTTTGTAAATTGCACGGCTGCGAATTAAAAAATTCTGGTGTATACTTGGGCAGGTGTTCTGCTGAAGCCGTCTCTGACCGACCAGGCAGCTGACACGAACTGAATGTAGCCATTAGTGGCAGGGTCGAATGTCCACACTTGTTCATTGCCAGGTCCGTAAAACATGTAGAATGTGAGTGGGTTGACCCATGCGATGTTTCTTGACCAACTGCCCTGTATTCCAACGTGCGTGTCCTGAACCATGACCCCTCTAAAATCTCCCAGATTCTTGGCTTCATTTTGAAAGTCTCCTGCTCCAGCTGGCAAGGCAGAGGTTCTTGCCTTTGGCGGAGTCACGTTCTCCCATTGAATCTGGTTCACATTCTGGAAAAGAATGTTTCTTGCCGTGTCGTAGACGAAGAGTTGTTGATTGCCGTCATCCCATTTCATGTAGAACACAAACTTGTTGATCCACGTGATTGGTTTGGTTGCGGTATTCCACGTGAACGTAGTGGGCGTTACTTTGAAGTCCGCGTACTCCCCGGGCACAGGTGATTCCGTCTCGGCAGGGTACACATCAACGACTGACGCCATCTTCAATGCAACTCTCGAGTCTACAAAACATGGAGTGCGGATTACAGTATTCAAATCGAAAGAAATTAAAGTTATGTATGAAGGGTTTGAAAGAGCAATTGATGAACCAAACCTTCGGCTTACCTCTCTTCTGTGATTCCGAACGAACAGTTGTGAACGTCTGGGCTTCGTCATGGCCGTGGCATTTAAATAGTTTAGCTTAGGCTCCGTTCAAATCTCTGAGCTAGTTTATCTACCAATGGCTTACCAAGTTCATTGCGGCTTTGGGTAGACGGGCATTGGCTTTGAGCAAATTTTGAAGTTTATCTGTCCAACCTAACGTGGGTTATGTGTATGGAGAGATAGCAGAATGATTCTACTTGCAATGTGCCGCCCACGATCAAACAAAATCACATTGGTATCCATTGCGGCTGATTTCAACACTGAGAACGACTTGGCTCCAATTCAACCCCACAGATGCTTGGACGCAACTATCATTTAAATTGGCCAAATCCTCTGACAATGAGATATGCCCTTGGATATTGCATAGTTGGAGTTGATTTAGGTTTTGAAAGCCATTGACCCAAGTACCAGCTACTACGTGTTCGAACATAGCTCAGATAGGCGGCAATCCGTCAAAACCAAGGTTTGATTTTGAAAGTCATGCAGTCATCATGATGTGATCGATTCTTGATGACTCTGACCCCGACAACCTCTCGGCCACAAGCGCAATCAACCACGACCCACCAATCGTTAATACCGCTAATACAAAACAATGTTTGATATTGACGATAAGTGAGTTGCGGATTCTCAAACTTATAAAACTAAGTGTTGGCAACTACTCGCGATTGAGTGCAATTGTACGATAATAATCAAATCTAACAAACGGAAACGGCTATCAGTATGCATTTTAAGAAAATACAACGAGCGCATGCCAATAATTGAGCAGCTGATTTTATTGCACAACTCTCCTTGGCTCAAGGAGTTCTCAAGTGCTTGAGTTCAAGGTGACCTCCTGGAGACCACAAATGGATTTTGCGGATATTTAAGAGCCGCAACGTGTGTAGCGTGAAACTTTCTGAGGACCGCAAAGACAGACTAGTACAAATGCATTAAACACCCTGCACCCCGTTCATATTTTCTATCTCAACTATCCAAATTTGCACTCAACAGATCATCCATCTAAGCTGTAACCAAGTGGGAAAGATCTAATAATTGTTTAGTGTAATAACGTTTTGAGCCGAACTTGAACACAATAACAATTGAAACCTCTGCAAAGTCTATGCAACGTAACCTTGTAAAAGTGATGAAATTGAATCACGGCAGCCAGAGTCCCAATCAAAATCCACACGAATTACACAAATTACATTTTTAGCATTATTTTTAATTGACTTTTTGTTTTGCAACTGAGATAAAATGAGCCTAGTTTGCTGTCAACCAAGCTGAAAACACGTGCGGAAGAGCTAATCAATAAAGCTTGGTGTGTACGTATTTGGCGTCTCTGTTAAATGCGTCTCTGACCGACCATGCCCATGATCCAAACTGAATGTAGCCTTTGGTGGTGAAGTCGTAAGTCCACACCTGTTCATTTCCAGGTGAATGGTAGAAGTAGAAAGTGAGTGGGTTGACCCAGGCGATGTTCCTCGAAGCATTGCCCATTCCACAGAACGTGTCGTAAACCATGTTGCCTCCGTAGTCTCCCAACGGCCTGGCCTCCTTTTGATATTCTTGCAGTCCAGCTGGTTTCGGCGAGAATCTTGCCTTCGGGTAAGCCTCCCATTGAATCTGGTTCACGTTTTGGAAAAGAAGGTTTCTGCCCGTGTCGTAGACGAAGAGTTGGTGATTGCCGTCGTCCCACTTCATGTAGAACACGTACTTGTTGATCCAAGTGATGGGTTTGGTCGTCGTGCCAACCGTGAATGAAGTGGGCTTCACGTGGAAGTCATCTGCGTAGTCCCCGGGCACAGGAGACCCTGTTTCGTGCGCGTAAATGTCAGTCATTCCCCACTCTAGCCTTGCGTGCCTAGGTGCCTAGAACCTGAAACAAGATCCAATACAAAATATCGAACTGGAATTAATTTGAAAATTAGACTTTGAGATTGACCATTGCAACTGAACTGTGTATGCTTGTTGGCTAACCTCTGAGATTCCGAGTCAACGGTTTCCGAATGCAAGGACTTGGTTAGAGCCGTGGAGTTTAAATACCTGGGCATTTCGTTAGCTCCACAGCTCGAGTACGATTCTTTGAGTCGCTTGAGGAGTGAGTCTACTTATCTCCAATTCTCGTCAAATTGCTGGCGAGTCAGACCAAGTTCATTGTGGTAACTTGCAGATTGCCATAGCGCTTGGAGGATAACCACCAATTTTCAAGTTTAACAACTATCACCTCGGCGGCTCAGTTCAAAGAGATGAGATGAGAGAGGTCATGACGTGGTTTGGATAATCAGATAGAGTCCGACTCCGACTAAAACCTGGACATTTGCATGACACAACGTTCCTTCTTATATTTCAAGATATTCAAGACAAGATAACCGTTGGCAGATTTGTCCATTCCCTAGGCTCTGTTTTCCAATTCTAATCCGCTTTCAACAACGACGTCTAACGGTAGTTTGTATCTTGCATTGATTGCTATTCTGCTCTTGCATTTTGTAATCGTTTGGCATGAAAAGAAGAAAAGAGCTAAAGTTGCTAAAGCATAGTTCAATGCCGATGAATTGGCCCAAACCAGGTCCACCAATCCTACAAATTGAGCTTAACTCGCATGCACTCGCAATAATCACTTTTTCTGTGAGAAATATCCTAATATTTATTCCATCATGTCTTTACCTGTTCAAGCGTTTCTCATTCTGTTCAATCGTTGTCTCATTTTGAGCACCTCAAGTATTTAGTGTTTCTAGCTATCAAGAATTCGCGTCATTTTCTTTTCTTCTATTTAAGTCTTACAGGGGAGACTTCCGAGGTGTTCTAAGCACCTAATATCGTCATATATATTTTTTTAAAAATCTCAAAATGACGAAATCTCCTCCCCATGCTCTTAACTATGGGAAAATTCGAGTTTCCTGACTCCCCCCTTAGGATTTTTCTAAAAATCCCAAAAATAAAAAATAATATTTCGAATTTAATCAATTTTTGAAAATTTTCAATTTACTGCGTTCAGGGGTACATGAAAATAAAAATCACCGAAAATTTTGAGTAAATTAAAAATATTATTTTCTGAGTTTTGATGTTTTGAAAATTCGTAAGGGGGGACCTCAGGAAACTCGATTTTTCCTATAGTTAAGAGCATGGGAATTTGGCCGTTTTGTGATTTTTGAAAATTTCAAAAAAATTAAGTTGCGAACCAAAATGAATTAGACAATCTAATTTCGATTAATTCTCACTCAGGGCATGCCAGAGAGTGCAAAAA
>JAQGCM010000596.1:0-23215 GCA_034699705.1 Hymenaphorura dentifera | reverse complement strand
ACAATTTTACAATTATCCAATCATTTCACTCTCTTTCGTGCATGCACAGTAATGCTGCTTTGCTGCATTTTATTTTTAGGAGTTATTGTCGCACCTCGTACGGCTGCGAAAGTAGATTTAAAACTTGACCTTCTTTGTTTACAAACCGAGCAGAAAAGGAGTACAGGTGAAAAGAGCCAAAACAAAAATAGCCAAGCAAAAATAGCCAAAGTAGAAAACAGCCAATGTAAAAAATAGCCAAAGTATATTTTAAAGAAAATATAAGGTCCAGAAAAACCCACGGTTCTTTGTAATTCCCAACTTCTTGCACAAATTAGTCAACCGAGCTCTTGCTAGAAATGCTGCTTTGGTGCTGCGCTAGAGGCACAAAAAATTATTAGTGGAGTAGCAGCCCGTACCAAGACTTGATTCAATTAATTTTATCCACATATATTTTATTGACTGTTCTAATAACATTTATAATTTTAAGATCTCTTCATCAACTCCTGACTCCTGGCCTCGATTCCAAAGAGTATTTTTCCGGTCTTCATCATCAATCAGTCTTTGAAAAGATATGAGCGAGCAGATTATAGAAACGACGAGAAAAAGAAGATCTGCCCAAATTACAGCATGCAAAATGAGTGGGTCCAGAGGTGCTTCTTTGAAATGAACGTAGTTGAAATAATTCATTGCAAAATATGACGTGAAAAGGCTCAGGGCACTCAGCAATGAAGTTAGCATCCAACCGACTCTCGGGTATTCTTGATTCTGTAACAGTCAGAAAGATGTTTGTATAGCACTCGGTTATAATATCGACAAAAAATTCATCGCACAAGAAATCGTTAAAGTTTCGGGATCATATCAGATTTCACAATGGCGAGAGAACGGGCATTGAGAATGAGAACTTAAAATGCTACACCAGCTTATCCCATTATTCTCAATTTTCAGCTCACCTCCATATTTGAATGAACGTGAATTACAATTGCAGAACAAGTTTGCAAAACTCCCGTCACCACAAAAATGAACAGTGTCAAATTCAAGTAACAATGTTTTGACAAAGTAAATCCACCAGTTGGGTTTTCAGCAGCAGCTGGACCGATTGCTCCGATTCCGATTGCACCACTGTAAGTACAAGTCGTGATGATGCTGACTAGAATTCCGAATACCTGTTAGAAGGGTTTGAAAAAGATTGCAGTCAAAAGTAGCTATTGTAGTTAAAAACATGAATCATTTCTAAAAATTGAGTAAGTGGGCAATAGAAGAAGTTTTTGCAAAATTTTAACTCAGTTAAGATCAACGCATCTCTTTATCCAAATTCTGAATGCTATTTTAGATAAAAAAAAGTCCTTATCAAAAATGACTTGGCAACTTTACATATATTCAATATCTAGAAAACTCAAATATCAACACAATTTTTATACAGAAGTGCAAATAAAAACTGACGTACGGCTCACAAATTAAATTAAAAGTTGAATTTCTGTGTCTACAAATGAATTTAAAAAATTCGAAACTAGACAATCAACTAATAGTTAAAATGCAAAATTCACTATTTAAACTGAATCCCGATTTTTTAGAAACAACAAGCATTGCATAATCCATATCTGGTGGCTGGCTGGCTGGGCAGATGTGAAGAAAAAAAATTCTAAGTTTGAGGTGAGGATCATTTTTTTATTGCAAAAATATTATAGCACTTGAGTGACTAGGTTTAGCTCAGCAATTTTTATTTGGCGTACAGGTGTCGTTTTAGATTGCAATGAAAAGCAACCCAAAATTTATTAGACGCTCAAGTCCTCAGGTTGTAAAAATCTGACCAAATCGGCAGTCAACTCTGCAACTTGGTTAGTATTTGTACCTGGTAGAACTTTTTCCATTTCCTGCTGGAACTGCAGGAAATTGAAACAATTGAATTTATGCAATTAATTACGCAAAAACTATCAAAAGCAAGGCAAGTATCGCCGAATTATAAAATCGAAGCTGAACGCATCTCCAAAATCATAAAAATGGTATTATTAAAAACTATGAATTTCGTTAACTTAAACGCGAAAGGTTGTGGAACTAAAGGTTGATTTTTTGACGCAGTAATGCAAATTAAAACTAAAGTACGGCAACCAAATTAAACTTAACTTTCTAACATACCATTGAAACCGATGCGAAATTTCTCATGAGCCGTTTTTGACCTTCGCCATTCGTGTGACGTGAGACGACAGTCGACGTCTCCTCCAGCTTCAGCCATTTTGTTGGGCATGACAAAACGTTAACTTTGTCAAATAGACACCTCGACATTTTTTAGCTCCAATTTAGTTCACTCGATGCCAAACTTAAATTTAATTTCTCTCAGTCAGATTTTCTTGAACATGAATTTGAGAGTAGTAATTTCACAATTGACACATCGCTCAAACCATTTGCAAAGATCACACAACGACGTACTAGCAGAAGCTAGATTTGATCAAATGATATCTTTGTCAACGGGTGAAGCCAATGCAATAGAACATGCTGTATTTCTTGGAAAAATTGCAATTTTATAAACTCAAATTCAGAACCTCAACAATGTGTCAAATTCAAAATTCAACAAAGTCTCAAAAGTGGAATTCTCGACAGGCAGGGCACGGCAAGCACGCAGTAGTCGCAGATTTCAGAATTTAGTTTGTCAGATCAATTCGCAAATAGACTCCCAACTTTTCCCAAGTCCAACTACGAGACGTGCAAACTAAAACGAAAAGTGAAACAATAGTTTCAATTTCATATCTGGAACTCTGCTTGTGCCTTGTGGTCGTTTGGTTAGTTACAAGGCACAAATTGGTCTCTTTTTTATCAGCACAACCACCAATTTTATTGACACAATGACTACGCCAAATGCCGATGCTGCTATTGCTAAGCAGCTAAGCTAAATACGACTTACTTTAAAATTCATTAGATAAATTTATCTACATAGAATTTGCAATGCATGCATTGACCTCATTTCAAATCTCATCTCATGGATTTGATTGTGTGTTGTGTATTATTATATTCTGGACTTCCTAGAAAGCGATCTCGTGGGCGGGGCTTAAGGGGAATGCCAAGTTAGCCAAGTTGGCATTTGTTTGGCGAAATTTGTCTGCAAAGTCAGAAAACTAAAATTGTGTAAAATCGTCATCTCCCAGAATCCATTAGCAGCAAAATTTTTCCAAGGAATTTTTACATAGTAATTTAGCCAACCACATCTTATTTGTCGACCAGGTCCAGACCAACGAAAAATGAACTGGACTCGGTCGGTGCAAAACTTACATTGATTTACATTATGGATGGTATTATGTGTGGTGATGTAATGCTTTACTACTCTGCTCTTTCCACTGGCCGATCCCGTACGTAAATCACCACAAGTTTGAACATAGACATGACATGAGCACAGTTTGCAAAATCTAATGCGATTGTGGATTTTAATCAATCACTTCCTCGTTAAACTTTAACTTCAAGCGAGTGTGCGATTACAATTGTGATTGAGCTTAATTATCTAACTCTGACCTCATTTGAGTGAGCTTTAATTTCGATCAGCTGGACTTTGTTTTTGTTTGATTGGCAATGGCAATGACCACAATGACGACGTGCAAGTCGCGCTCCACCTTATTTCCAACCGAATGCGCGTAGTAAGAATTGACTTCTCAGATTCTACTCAAGGGCAGAAAAGGACTAAATTGCAGAGCCACTGTATTTGGGCTTAAATCATAAGTAGTAAAACACAAAACTGAAAACTTCTGTTCGTAACTTGTAGTATTAGTCATCTCGTATAATATATTTCGCATTTGTTCTTTGAAATGAAAACAAAACAACATTTAGAACAGGATATTCCAAAATCTGGGTCCGATTGGAGTCAATCAACTACTTTTGAGCAGGTCTTGTTCTTCTTGTTTTATGTGATATGAAATCAGTTGAATAAAGTGACATCTAAATCTAAGTCTAGTTCAAGTTTAGAAACTACGCTTTGCATTTGAGAGTGATCGAAAATAAATAACGAAACCGGCATTCCATATTCCATTCTCATTCTGCTCAAAGAAACAATTACATATTGTTACTTTGAGCAATTCTCCAAAACTCAAAATTTGAGTTAAGTATTTCAAAGAAAATAGACAACTAGGTTATGAATAATCAACGAGTCTTGTACATAATAATTGGCTAACGGCTCATAAATCAAATAAATATATATTACATTTAATTGTATAAAAATGTGATGTGATGATGTGCAAAAATGTCAAAATTATATCTTACAGACAATATCGGCTTCTTAGCTATTTGTGGGCAGGCAGGGGATGGCTGTCGTTGGCAAGATTTTATAACTTTTCAATTTTGCATTGAAATTATACTAATACCTCTGTAACTCTGTAACTGCAAGACAGGTATAGGTTAAATGGCGAATCTAAAATCGACTCTAAAATTAAGAAAAGCTTTGGTCACATTTTGGAAATTGTACGACTACTGACTACTACTAACTGTGTCGACAAGCGACACCAAGGCAAAAGGCATGGCAAGGATTGCTGATTAATTATGTTCAGATTTTTCAACGTAGAAAAAAAATTCCCCAAATACATATAACCCGAAGCCGAACTCAATTTAAATTGAGCTGGGCTTGATTATTTCTGCGTAAAAGTTTGCGAAAGGCGTTTGCGGTTCTAGTAGAAATGCATGATTATTCGTCCCTGTGTGTTGGATGGAAGCAAGCTGAAACGCCAGGAATTCGTGGTTCCACAATCGATAAAAAGGTTGACTCAGATAAAAAGTTTTTCAATTGCAAAAAAATTTATGATTCGAACAAACAGTTACGTCTTTGAAATATTTCAAATAGAAATGTCGATTTATTAGAAACTTAAGTTCTCTGTGCTTGACACTACTGCTTAAATAATTCAATCCAATTTCGATTCGGGTTTATTCGGGTTGAGCTGAATCTGAAACCAACCTTAAAATTAAGTACGAGACGTGTACTGGACTTGATCATCATTACTTTGTAAAGATTTCCGATTTGACTGACTATCGACTTTCAATGAAAACTGTGTTTGTATATCAGATATAAACAATTTGAAACTTAATTTGTTCACTGTAAAGTGAGATGCATGCATGAGCATGACGTGTACATCGGAATCCTCAGAAAAATAGTTAAAAAATATTAAAAAATATTTTAAAACATTTTATAAAGTGCGAGTATTTCGTGGGATTCGCTCAAGGAAACACTTACTCTGCTAACCTGCAACAAAAGCCCTCAGCAAAAATCATAGCAGTTTACAAAATTTTGGATTAGACTAGTTAGGGGACATTTGCGCTAAAAACGGTACTTCTTTCATTTCTCAAATTTTCTCCAAAATGTTTAACAAACGCGAGGTTAAGTTGAGGTGAGACTTACTAATGCACATTTCAAATCGACTCTGTTGAGATTTGCTTTCATCGAACTTTCTCCAAATTAAAAATCCAAGACCGCAACCTTTTCACTTTCATACTAAAAATTTCTGCACCGCTGCCGCTGCAGCGGACCAGAATTGAATGCAGAGTTTGATGTCTTGTGAAAACTCATGTTTCTGTTTCTAAAATTACAATTAATTTTGCATAGGTTTGGTATGGTTGTAGTTCAAGCAATTTATCATGTCACTTCCACATTGAATGCACCTGGTTTACGAGCGACAGGACAGCAAAACAAGTTCGTTAAGTACCGATTTTAGCAGTCAACAATCTTGGAAACAATAGCACCTGGATCCGATCTGAAAATTTTGTTGCGATTACACCACTGCACTGCAAGTAATAAGTCTTGACGAAGCTAGGCTTTGATCCATAACCTCCAGGAAAATCTAATCTTAAGATGTTATATAGAGTTGAAAACAAAAACGATCCTATGGCTCCCGAAGTAGATTTAAAATTTGACTTTGAATTTGAGTTTTTCCTTTGTCTTATCATATCGAAAATATGATGGCAATTTTGGCAATAAAACACAAAATACGGAAATATTCCAAGTTCTCCTCCAATATCTGGGTCCTGTTCCAAGGAAGAAAATTTACACTTTGCACTTTATAATTGTTAAATTGTTAAGCATTGACTAAATGAATTCGATGAAGTGAACCACAGCAACTCAAAACTTGATTATTCATCGTCACTTTGAAAAATTTGGCCAACTCAACTCCGTGACTCCACAGAATAAAACGAGCACAGTGACTTAAGTGCTTACTGCTTAGCTTAGATTTTGAAATTCGGCATTAACAGCCTGATCTGATTTGATGGTTTTTGGGAAATAGGTTGCACAAATTCAATTATAGAAGTGGTGCAGCTGCAGTAGGAAAAGTCTTACCAAATGTCAATCATGTTGTGTTGCTGAGTTGACTTGGTCATATTTTCACGTCACAACCTGAGAATTTGCAGTGTCTAATAAATTTTCGGTTGATTTTCATTGCAAAAACAATACCTTTTCGAAAAATAAAATTGCAAGGCTAAACCTAGGTAACTCAATTTCTATCATAATATTTCCAATGTAAAAATGATGTCTTTGCGTCAAACTTAGAAAGTTTCTTTCCTTCTGCCCAGTCCAGCCCAGCCATCAGATATGGATTTTAAAATCGAAGCTTGCTGTTTGGGTTTGTTGTTTCTTCACTCAAAAAAATTAGTTTGAAATAATTGTTTTCATTTTAACTCTTAGCTGAGTTATATTATTATTAATTATATTTGAACTTCATTTCTAGACACAAAAATTCAACTCTTAAATTTAATTTGTGAGCCGTACGCTAGTTTTTATTTGCATTTCTGTTTCAGAATTTTAATGATAGTTAGTCCGTCAACTTGAATCACTTGAATGACTAGAAAGAAAGTACCAGAAAGCAGAAAGTCATTTTCGATAAAGATTTATTTTCTTCAAAAATAGCATTCAGAATTTTAACTGATGATCTTAACTGAGTTGCAGATATGGTGGCACGGGCCGCATAAAATGCAGTCAATGTATGCAGTGCGCGCCTGTGTTGGAAGTTGGAAGCAAGCTGAAATGCCAATAATTTTATAATTCGTGGTTCCGTAATTCAATTCATATCAAAAAATTGACGGCGATTTCGATGTTTGAATTGAAAATATTTAGTGGCTCAATCAAACAAAAAGATTGGGATATTTCGACATGATTGTGTACAATTTTGCTGGACCAAACAGTTACGGATTCACACTACATCATTTGGTCCTTTGAGTTCTCAGTGTGCACCTCAGCAAGTTTTTGTAAGTAGTAATTATGTTGTAATGTGCCTACCATGATACCGTGCAAAAATCATAGCGTTCTACAAAATTTTGTCGAGTCGGCCTTGCCTACCGTAGTGGTTTTGATCTCTCCGTTCATTTCAAGTTTAGAGAAGAATAAGTAAAGCATCTTCACATTTTATGAATGGGCCAAAAAAAATTTGGTCCAAAAAATTTCATGGTGTTGTTGTTGGAATCAAAGTTGAAATTTCATAAAAAATCACACTTTTTCAGGAACACATTTCTTTTCATTTCCCGTCCGTCCTTCTTTTGCTTTTGTTTGCGCAATTGACGCCGGTACCAATTTTTCAATTGTAAGCAATAAATTCCAAGCAATAAATTAAATGAGATAGTGGAACAGCTGGTTGTTGCTGTATAATTGTTGAAATTATTGGAAGCTTAAGTTCTCTATGTTAGACACTGCTTAAATCCAATTTGGATTCGGGTTTATTGTGGCAAAGCTAATCTGAATAATTAGATTAGGATGCGTCGATGAAATAAATCTAAAGTAAAAAAAAGTGCTTGGCGAGTTTTTGGAAATTTTAGTGCTCGGTCTGTGCATGACACTGCATTAAATAATTCAATCCAATTTTGATTCGGGTCAAACTGAAATTTTAACACAATATTTTATTTTATGACAATTTTGCGATTGATTTCCTGATACAGAAACACATTTTGGACTTGAGATTAACATGTTTCTTGCTTAATTCATCGAGTCAGCCTAGCTTGGTGGCTTCGATCTCTGCATTCAATTCAGTCAGCAAACTCCTCCTGATTCGAGCCTCGCTCCGGTGACTCTTACAATAAACCTGCAGTATTCTTTTACGAAATTTTCGATAAAAGTGATCAAAACACAAAAATTCCGCTTCTAAAAATTATCTTATAATGTAGCTAAGTCTGACTAAGGCGAGGTTTACTAATATCACTTTGCAAATACTCATATGTAATGAATACAGAAGCAGGGTGGATTTCAACTTTCAAGTTTCATATTCATAAACTTAAACTTGGAGCTTGCAGACCAAGTCACGAACTTGGGACATGTGCGGAGCACTAGGCGGAAACCAAAGTCACTACTTTCACAGTCCGAGAAAAACCAGTACGTTTTTTAATCAGAAAGGAGAGCTCAATTTGTTAGCTCAATTTTGATTTAAAATTGAATTTCGCAATGAGTCATCAATTTTCGCTCGTTGGATTGTAAAATTAGTTCGAGCGCTTTTGAATTCCATCAAGCAGAAGAGTACAAACAGAGTAGTCTAGTTCTAGTAGGACAAATTCTATAATTCTATAATAAAATAATGCTTCGAAACATTCTAATGGGCTAAAAAAACTGCAATTATCTGTCAAATCAAATTTTGCTTTGGCCGGTTGTTGAGAATCAATACACTAAATACTAAATACGGAGATGGCGGTGTAAGGAGAACCTCTAAGTTGACTTATGCAAATTACGCAAAGTTTATTTTTTCTGAAATTTAAACAAACTGAATTTCATTAAAATTTTAAAATAAACGTGAGCAAGAACTCGCAGAGTCCAGACAGTATACTCCAAAAGTATATTATAGCAATAGAACTTTACAAAAAATAGCTAGGTATCTAACCAATTTTAAATCGAATCCGGTTTTGGGTTCGTGCTTTTTAATTTTTCGTCTTCTGAGTCAATATGAACGATAAATATTTATCGGATCCAGGTACGTACAAGGCAAATTTTGAATGTGAAAAGGTCCATGATTCAATTTAAAATAAATCGGTAGGTTCATTTCTTCGCAGAAGGGCTGCTACAACTTGAGACGCAAATGGGCGTGCTGAAACAAACTAAAGAAAATCGCAAAAAAACTAATTAAGGAAGTTTTTTTTAGAAATTGTACTACTACATCGAAGGCAACTGATATTAATGTTAGAATATCGCTTTAATTCGAATTCTTAGAACTTAAATTAAATTTTACCAAATACACAAACCCAGTGCCGAACTTCATTCAAATTGAGCAAAACTTGATTAGAATTTTCCCAAGTTGACAATCGCGCATGTTCAAAATTCCTAGAACAATTCTAAAAATCTAAAAATTAGAGAATACTTTGGGTTTTAGAAAGAATTTTTGCCAATTGGGGAATTTTGTGTTTAAGGAGATGCTGTTAGGCAGATATGAGGCACGATAAGGCAGATAATTGCATTTTTGCCTGTCTGGGTCTGGGTTGGAGCTTGGAAGCAAACCGAAATGCCAATAATTTTAGAATTTCGTATTTCCAAAATAATTGATAAAAAGGTTGACGCTAATTTCAATATTTCAATTAAAAATAACACCATTCAAGTAAACGATTTGATTTCTCCACATTAAATGATTTGATCACTAGTGAGAGTGAGATACATATAAGACATGAATATTTGGATCTTCTTTAAAGAATATTCTTCAAAAAATATTAAATTATCCTCTTTATTATAATCGAGTGTCTGTCTGGCGCTTTGTTACTCTGTCCGCGAAATGGATAAGGTCGACCTAGCAACTCAATTCAAATTGGTATTATTTTTTGATTTTATTTTTGGGACGAGACGAGAATTGTTTGTTTGGTTGTTGTTGGCATGCGCAATGTACTAATGCAATACGATGCTATTTTTTAGACGGGCCTAAGAAAAACCCGTGCGTAGCACGGGTGAATTGCTAGTTCTTGTTAAATTAGTTTAAAACATTTTCTTGTAGTGGGATGGGATGGGAGCACGCGAGATGCCCGAGATGGAATGAATCCTCCAAACAAACTACTCTAAATTCATTACACAATGTCACTAATTTTAAATTGAATCTGGCTTCGGGTTCATGCTTAATAAATTTTAAGTCTTCTGAGCTACATAATTAACGATTGTTCTGAACGGTAATCATTACTTATGGGATCCAGCGCCGAAGCAAATTTCCAATTTGAAAAAGTTGGGACTCAATTTAAATTAAATCCATAGTCGACATGTTGGTTTCTTCTCTGGTATCCAAATGCCACGCTTTTACCACTCGAGTGGGCTGGAATCGGCGTGCTGGTAAATTAAGCAAAAGCCCAAACTGATTATAACATTAAGCAAATTTTTTTTAGAAATTGTACTACTTATATCAAAGACTACTGATTAATGTTAATGTGAGTTGACGATTTAATACGAATTTTTAGAAAAAAATTAAATTTCCCCGTATATACACATCCGATGCCATTATTTTTGAAAAGTTTTTTTATGGTTTAAATTCTTAACACAATTCTCAAACCTGGAGGATTGTTTTATCTTTGATAGTGATGTGACCCTTGGGAACCGACCCGCGGTTCCCGGTTTGGTTCTCAAATGTTTGGATCCGACAATTCCGTTCGGTTCTGCAATCACTGGAATCCTGGAACTGAACCTGAACCGCGGTTCGAACTGAGATTTTTTTTTATCGAAATTCGAACCATATAATTAATGTTGTGGGTGGAAATTGGAAAGAATTTTAGACACTTCGGGCATTTTGTGTTTCAGGAGCTGCGGGTAAGCAGATTTTGGAAGCAATCTGAAACGCCAATAATTTTAGAATTTGTGGTTCCAATATTGATAAAAAGGGTTGACGCTGATTTTTTTCAATTCAAAATAGCAAGATTTAAACAACTAAATAGATTTTGATCAATTTGAATTGTGATGAAATAAATTTAAAGAAAAAATGCTTTGGCGAGTTATTTGAAATTTAAGTTCTCTGTGCTTGACACCCACACTGCATAAATGATTAAATGCAACTTTTCCTCGGGTTTGTTTGGGTAAAACTGATTCCGAAGCCAAACTTAATTTAGGATAGATAAAATTGATCATTACTAGGACCATCTGCTAAGATCGTCAAGAAATATTCAAGATTATTTTAACACATTTTCATATAGTGAAATGCGAGTACGGAAAATGGAAATCTTTATCTCCCAGCTAGAATCTTCTGAATTTCACACCTCAGGAAGTTTTTATATGTAATTTTGTGAATGTTTTCCCAACTCCTGCCTGATTACAAATCACATAAGCGTCATGCGTTCCGTTCCATTCGTCAAAACTCAAAACTATAGAGACAAAATAGTACACTGTGACTAATTATAAACTGAATCTGGCGTTGGGTTCATGTTCATTAATTTTCAGTCTTCTAAAAATACAAATTACATTTGCGTTACTAAAATCAAAACTGAGCGAGTCGATGGCTTCCACTCTGTTGTACTAGCAATCTGACCAACACTGAACTTGTGAGACGCAGACCTAAGCTGACCTTGTTTTTTTTTTACATGAGGATGGGATTGCAATTTTTCAATATCGATTTTCAATTCAATAATGCCTCAAAACATTGTAATGGACTTAAAAAAGGTGCAATTATCTGTCGAATCAAATTTTGCTTTGGTCTGATGTCGAATAAGTCATACATTAAATACGGAGATAAAAAAAAAGAAAACCCCCCAACTTGAGCTAACTTGACTAACTAGTAAAATGTGAATCACGCAAAGTTTTTTTTTCTGAAAAAGCAAACTTTTCATTAAAGATATTATAATAAAAGTGAGCATTGGGCTCAGTGCTAAAATAAAATCGAGTGAAGAATTAGAAGGGTGAGCTTGAGCATAACCAAATTGCAGTTCTCAGCTTGCATTTGGTGCATTAAAGACCACGCGATAGCTCAATCGATTCTGTACCGCATCCAATATTTGAATTCACAATTTTGATTAGCCGTCCGCGGGTATTTTTCAACCGATACTCGAGATTCGGTCAACGAATTCTTATTTTTTCGGATTGGAACGTTTGTTACATTGCATAAATTTGAATAAATAATGTAATCCAATCGCAAATCTAAATCGGTTAAAACTTGACTTTTATTAGATTATGCGTGGCACTTTGTCGAAAAGGCTTATAAAATCATTCCATCTATCTGTCCGTCCGTGCGACTTCGCTATGATATTAACTTGCGTTAAAACCGTTGAAAACTCTAGGAGGATAGAGGTGAACAAGGTCAGAAACTGAAGCATAACCTGGAAGCAATGAAATCGAGCAGGTGCATTTCCAGGCTTCCTTTGAAGCCATGCGTTTGCGTTTCCAACTAAATGCAAATTTGCAAGTTGTATTGATTTGTATTGCAAGGTACCCCTTGTGGGGGGTAGATTTTGAAAATTTTGATGTCAAGAGCGCCGCTGAAGAACTGTAACCCAATGAACACTTCAAGCCTATAATGAGGTAATCAGTGCACGAAAAGCTTGTAAAAAATCTAGCCGCGTGCGTGCGTACTTCAGCAATCCATTCAAAATTTGTCTAAATTTATTCCACAACTGACAATGAAGGCTCCATAAATACGCTGCTTTTTTCGACTAACGCTCACAAAAATAAAAATGATCTCTAATGAGTTTGTTTTGCATAATTTTTTCTTCTTTTGTGGGCTACCAAACCTTGCTTACATTGGATTTTTTGCGTGGGAAATAATACTAAGTTATGTTCGTACGCGTTTGGTGGACGCACTCCGAGACTTGGGAATATCCACGAATCCACGTTTCTGACGCTACTAATTCTCTTATTTCAGAAGTTCAATTTCAATACCCTTGTTTTAATGGTTCCTGCATGAAATGCATTTTTAAAAATATTCCTTTGCAAATTAGTACTCTCAGAGCAGGAGCTCGAGAAAGATTTGTTACTGGCGGAACAATATTTCAAAATTTGACTAAATTTCACTCCTTGGCCACCTGTTTCTTATTGGCCTTCAGAAGTAACCTACGTACTCACACTGACGACTAATTTTAAAAATGTGCACGCGGATGCTTGCAAACCACGCAATCAAATCTAAATAAGATCTTGTATCTGACGTCAAGTTAGTACGGTCGGGAACAGAAGGCTCTCATTAAAATACATTTTTTACGATAAAACTTTGTTAAGAAAGAAATAGTGATGATCAGACGTTAAAAACATATTAAATATAAAGATATGTTAAGATTTGGCATAATTAATTAAAGCTTCGCAAGTTCACACAACACAGTAATTAAAATATTTTCTATTATTAACCACAACTCTGGAAAATTCTTGTCTGTGATTTTTCTGTCATCCGGGCCTCTATATATTGAGCACGAACCTTGTGATTCGATCTTTAGCTTTGCCTATCACTCAGGCGTGTCGAGGTCAGGCCAAAGCAAGAACAGATTTGCTCACAATTCACAATGGTCAACGATTCAAGTGCCAAGAAACCCATCAAAGAAATTTTGTACGATGGTTACTACTACGATGTGACCGAATGGGTCAAACGGCATCCGGGCGGAAAGATAATTGAATTTTACACAAAACCTGGTGAGGATGCAACGATTGCTGTTAAACAATTTCATCACCGCTCCTCAGATCGGGTCATGGCTATCATGAAGACACTCAAGAAACGTCCAGCTCTTGACACTGAAATTTTTGGTATTTAGCGACAAAATGATTCAAATGAATCCAAGAATCCAAAACGAATGTTGCTCTAAAATCCTTTGTGTTTATCTTAGGGGAATCCGGCTCCGGCTCAGCTGTTTCGACAAAATACAAAGCCTTGACTGAAGACTACATGCGACTGTACAAGGAATTTTTGGATGAGGGATTGTTTAAGCCTTCAATATTGCATGTGGTTCTTCGAATTTCTGAAGTCTTAGCCTTGGGCTTGATGGCTAGATATTGCTACTTTACTTTTAATCCATTCATGGCCTACGTAGGAGTCATACTGGCTGGTTTAGGGTGTGCCAGAACTGCCTACTTGGTTCATGAAAGTGGTCACCGAAGCTTGACGGGAAAAGTCAAAATTGACAAGGTTTTGGAATCTTTCGGATACGGTAAGCCATTAATTGTGTTTAAAAAATTCTGGTTACCTGGCTACCTGCCAAGTGGTAAAACGATTGCTATCCACACCTGAATTCGACAGGGTACTTCCTTGGAATGTGTTCCTCTTATTGGGACCATATGCACAACCGACATCACGCTTTTCCGCAGAGAATGCAACACGACGTGGACCTGGACACACTTCCACTCATTGCTTTCAACAAGGAAATAGTCAAAGGCGACAAGAAAGCTGCTCAATACTTCTGGATACGAAATCAAGTAACTTTTTTTTAGATTGCGAAAGGGTTCCATGCAGCATATTTTTTCCCAGTCGAATCCTATTAATATTCTAGACCAGAAAATGGCCGTATTAACAACATTTGACTATGACAAAACAATTAAACGAAAAAACTACTAATCCCAAATAATATAATGGGCTAGCGCAAAAATCAAATATTTTGCAAGCGTTTGCAGTTTTGTTTCGTCAAAAATATCACGATTTGAGTTTGCCAATGACCATGATCTAATAAATTCTACTTTAATTTGATAGGCTTTCCTCTTCCATGTGGTGGATACGTTTCTGGTTGGATTGTTTTGGAAATTCTTTCTTCATCCAAGATATGCCATTCACAAGCGTGCATATTTTGATTTATTTTTTATGACAGCCCATAATTTGATCCCTTATTGGTATGGAATTTCGAACTATTTGCTCATTGGTTGGATTGCTGGCATGATTCTGTTTGGAAACTTTGCCCTGTCCCATACTCACACGCCAGTGACTTCAGAGAAAGAATCTCGACATTGGGTCCAGTACGCCTTTGAACACACTGTCAACATTAGTCACAATCGGTTGTGTGACTGGTGGATGGGCTATCTAAACTATCAAATCGAACATCACCTCTTCCCACAAATTCCACATTTTCGTCTCAAAAGAATTAAACAGAGGGTGATAGAGCTGGCTAAAAAACATGATCTTCCCTACATCTGTTTACCTTACTTTGAAGCAGTCAAACTCAATTTAGCCAATTTAGCCAAAGTATCCAAGGAAGTACAGCAAATGCAATAGTTTGACAATTAAGTGAAATTTAGCTTTGTTCTTGTAATTCGTGCACACACAGATGGTTGTGACTTGAATTAATTGTGTAGTCGGCTAAGGTTTCATGAATTCGGCAATAAATTTCCATTCAATCGCAGTCGTCAGGATAAATAAAATGCAAATTTTTCGTTTCTTCCCTCATTTATTCTTCATTCCGATTCCGCTCAGGTCCAGGGTCCAGGTCAAAAATACGAAGGATTGAATTTTTTTAGCAAACGTCACCTGTTGACCAAGGTTGAACCAAGCTCAAGAAATCACGGCGAAGACTGGACCTCAAAATTAGATTTTAGAAAATCGAAAAGGCCTTGTTTAAATCGAAATATGTATGCCTTAGCTTACTTATAAAATAGCTATAATAAATCTAAACTTTCGAAATAACCGTTTGGAAGTTAAATTTGCAGAAATACACAGAATATTGCGAAATTACAGATTCTCGTGGCCTAAATTTCTGGAAATGAATAAATTCTAAAAATTCGCATTTTCTGCAGTAAAAAAAATGGGGATTCGTGGAATAAGGTCTTAGGAAAATTTCAAACATTACGAAGAATAGATTTCCTCGCCATAGCATTAAAAACCGTTTCAGTTTTCATATTGATGTACTTACTTAAATGTAGGCGTAGTTCCTCGTTAAAGATTGGACCACTGGACTACTCCACTTTCATTGCACAATTAAAATGTACTTCAATTCAAATCAGTCATAAAAGGTTTGAAGGAAATTTGGTCAAAAATAGTGAAGTACTCAGAGAATCAGACACTTTCATGAGCAAAGAGTATGGAGTGTAAATCTGTAAATCTGCCATCACTGCAGGCGAAGAGGCAACGAACCGAACTATTCTCTCTTGCAGATAGTATAAAAGTGAAAATTTTACTAAAGGTCGTCTGACCGTTTGACGAGCTGGTACATTCTCTTCTCAAGAGATTCTTTTATAAAAAGTGTGATCCAAAAGTAAGTTACAATTACAAATAATTTCCCCCATTATTGAGAAATTGAAAATTTCGTATGTATTGTTGGATGGTTCACACGTTTCGATTTGGTGAGGTGTTTTGGCACAATTTCGTGGAAACTTAATTTTGTGTCACCCTGTACCATGAAATTAAAGCAAATCCCTCACCTTCTTGTCACAGCACAGATCCACTTTTGAGAAGTGATTTCAATTCTAATCACAAATTCGAATCAAGAATGCAGTGCGAATGTTTTACATCTTCTGACTAATTCAAATACGGTAAACCTTTAATGCGATTTCTAATTAACAAATAACTAAATGCGCAAAAGCATGCTTGCAAGAGTTGTACAAATTCTATATTTCGCAACCAAAATAAATTATTTGCTCCAACCATTAAATTACCGCACGCATAATTATTTGAATGCTCCTTTTGAAATTTTAGATTTACATCATGAGCCAGAAAGTGCTAAATCAAAAAATAATCACAAACCGTTAATCACAAAAAACGAATTGTGAAGGCTAATCGCAAATCAAGTCAACACAAATTTCATATGTAGAAAAACTGTCGTCATTTGTTTAAAACATAATTCCATCTTTTAATTTTTGCTTCTTTACTGGTAACAGTCCGAAAAAGTGCTGTTTGCAATCAATGCAGATTTTGAACGGTTGTTGTGTGCTGAAACAATTTTCATCTTTACATATAACTTTTTTTTTGATATTTTTAAAACATACTTAACTATTTATTTTGAATTGAGCACTCTAAGGCATTAGTTGGGATAGTTGGGTTGGGAATGTTTCATTCAAAGAATTATGGAAGAACGACAGAGAAAAAAATGTTGAACGTTGTTTTGAAAAATTTCTGAATAAAATTGCACCGATGCATCAACTTTTTATGTTTTGATTAATCCGTTCGTATTAGCCCAAAGAGCAGATCAATTTACAGCGCAAGGGCAAGTTTGGAAAGGTTTCGTTGGAAAAAAAATCTTTCTAAATTTTGAACTTATTTATTCTGAGAAACAAACCAAAAGGACGGACGTGCTAGTAAAGAGGTCCGGAGTTTATGCGAATTACGAAGCAATAGAAAAACGATACATAAAATTAATCGCTTTCAGAATTAAACTCATGCCCCACTGCCCCTGAGAGGGTAATAAAAACTTTTAACTGGTTAAACTAAAGAAAACGAGCAGTAGTTGAGAATTTGTTTATTTTAGACGTGATTGAAAAAAAATGAAGACGAAATGTTAATAACAGAATAACATTAACATCACCGCTTGCTTTGAATTTTAAGGGCGTCAACTTTTCGTGACTTAAAAAACTTCCAAAAGTTCTTGTTTCAGAGCCCAGCAAGCGTCGTAGTTCAGGTAGGGCTCTCTGATGTAGTGTGTTTTAAGTTTTAGCATTCTTATATTGTAAGAAATTAGTATCTTTCATTTTTGCAATATCTTTTTCTACCCACTCACATTCACAACGACTTGTTTGCTTAACTATTTCCTTAACTCTTAGCTTATGGTTTAGCTCTACATCGTTTTCTAATTGTAGTCCAGATTCCATTTTTTGAGTAAATTTTTTAGCTGGTTCATCCAACCCGCACTACATCTCCCCCCGCCGAAATTACTTAACGGAGATTACTTCTGCTATAACTAGGGAAAACTTTGTAAACGCTTTTTTTAATTTATTTATCGAGCAGTCTCGTAATATTTACACACAGGGTGAGTCAGAAAGAATCGAAACCTTTTTAAGTGAATATAGCTGGCGAACGGTTTGACCGAACTTTTGCGGTTTGTTTCTAAATTCGTATAAGAAATTAGATTGAATTTACACAAGATCCGAATTTAATTTAAAAAAATTTGTGCAATTTTTTTGACAAATTTGCGAATTCGAAAAAATCTTAGCATAGCTTCTTATGGGCAATAATTCATGCAACAGTTGCATCGCATGGCGACATTGTTGAATTTCATCACATTTGAACAAACCACGATACAAGATTTCGCTTTTAGCAGGATCCTGTGTTTATTTTTTGAAAAGAGTCGAAAAATATTCAAAGAATATTTCCGAACATAAGTAGGAGAAACTCACAAATTTGTGAAAATTTGTTGATTCTCTTCAATAAACAAACAGAATGTTCTGCAAACCAGCAAAAAAAGTGATTTTTGTAGAATTTTTGGTCGAAGGCAACAATGGTCGCCGCCGGATGCAACTGTTACATGAATTATTGTCCATAAGAAGCTAAGCTAAGATTATTTCGAAATCGCAAATTTGCCAAAAAAAATTGCAAATTTTTTTAAAAATTAAATTCGGATCTTGTAATTCAATCTAATTTTTTATACGAATTTAGATAAAAACCGCAAAAAAATCGGTCAAACCGTTCGCCAGCTATATTGACCCAAAAAGGGTTCTATTCTTTCTGACTCGCCCTGTATTTTTTAAGTGTGCACTACACGTAAGGTCTGTTTACTTAGAATACATAAATGATGTGTTTAAGGGATTGTGAATCAGGCGTGATAATTTTTGTATATGTGACTGTCTGTAAGGGTTACGGCCGAAATCGAACAATTCATTCCAATTCATTCTTTCAAATAATATCTATTTTACTTTGTGAACAGTGCAAACGTGAAAAATTCGCAAAACGTCGTTTGTTTGGTCGAATTTGAAAAAAAATCCTTGATTGATAATTAAAATTCGGAAATAGCAAATTCAAAATCAAAGTTGTTGGTGTTCTGCATGTATTGCAGCACAATTTCAAAATTGTAAATTAATTTTAGGCTTGGACCACCACTGTCTGAAAAATATTTTAGATTTTTGACGGTCATTTCAGACGAAGCAAAGCTCAAGAGCCATGAAATTAAAACGCAGAAACACTCACATGCTTTTTTGATTGCAATTAGTATAATATTTATATTGTTATTCATCGTAATACATATATTTCGTGTTGTTTTTGTTCCTTTTTAAGTAAATCAAAATCAAATAGGATTTATATAGTACCACCTAGTAGTAGAGAATGGGACAAATCAAGGTCACGTCACAAGTCACAGTCACAGTCACAAATCAAGTCGTGAATGAATCAACTATGTACTTTTGAGTAGTACTAGTTGTTCTACTAGCTTCTACAGTAAAAGCCCATTAACTTTGACAATATTAGTTAACAATAGAAATCAATAGCGGGTGCGACGGGTGCGGGTGCTGGTACGGTTACGGTTGCAGTTGCGGTGCTTGCCAAATCCGGTCCCGCTTGCGATTTTTTTTTCGGTTGACTGACAGAATGGAATAGAATGCTGGCTTCTTCACGGTGTTGAAAAAGTAGATTTACGTATGTATGGTTTGATAGAGCTGAAGGGTTTTAGGAGCTGATGGAATTTAGATTTAGTTTGCATAGATCAAAATAAGGATGACGATC
Organism: Hymenaphorura dentifera; assembly: GCA_034699705.1. NCBI lineage: Eukaryota > Metazoa > Arthropoda > Collembola > Poduromorpha > Onychiuridae > Hymenaphorura > Hymenaphorura dentifera. Next base: position 3,800 of record JAQGCM010000596.1, on the reverse strand, counting down.
AAGAGCACCACGGCCAGAATGCCAAAGAGGTAGACTTTTTTTCTCCGAGCAGACGTCTGTGTCAAATATTTAAAAAAAAAACAATAATCAAAATTAGCACTCGTGTCACAAAAATAAAAGCATTGCATTTATTCTGACCCAAGCGTCAATTGTGTCTAGAGTTCTAACGATTTTTAGGGTCACTTAGCAAAGTGCTGAAAACGTGAAAAATATGAATGCGTTAGAACTCTCAGGATTTAGAAGAAATTCGATAATTTTCGTGGACAAAAATGAGTTGAGGACAAAAACGAGGGGAAAAAATGGGCAGTGCAACATTCGTCAAAAATTTAGGTTGCAGACTTGCCTGATACTTTGCAGCTCGACCAATTTCTTGGACACCTTGATGAACGGAGAAAGAGGTGGACTCAATGTTTGCCTCGATCGAGTCAACCACTTCCCCTTGCTCATGCACCATTGTTGCCAACTCTTTGAAGATTTGGTTCACATCCAAAATATCACTCTGCGAAAACAAACGTCAAAATTAAGTTCACTCTCAGCTTGGTCAGAACTTTAAACCATAATTGTTTACAATTTTAATTCACAGTCGTCACAACTACGAAAGTAGAGAAATGGATCAATTTTCATGAATTCCAAGTCTCAAAGACATGATATTTGCTTGTCAATGTAAAGGTAAAAATTTAATCGTAATCGTCGTAAGTACCTCCAGTTGCCTTATAGAATTCTCTCGTTCCCTCAACTCTTGCAAATTGACTGTCGACTGGGCATTGTTGACGGTTGACTGATAGCTCCCTTGTCCTCCCTGCCCTGGACTACTGTATGAATTTGGTTTTGGAAGCATATCTTGTTCCACTCCTGTATTGTAGTAGTCATTCCTTGAAGCCGTCAACACCTTCATTCTTTCCTTCTCACGGTTCGTCGCCGTTCTGCACATTGGGACAATACAAAAATAGATGTGAATAACTAGAACATGTTAAGGTCAAGAATTTGCAAGATTTGCTTCGTCTCAATTTTAAAAATTAGAGAATTATCGAATTATGTATATGCTTGTCTGAGGGAGCATTTATGTGACGAACGGCTAGGCTTACCTCTGAGCAGTTTGGAACTGGTTGAGGATTGAGGTGAAGTCAGAGGTCAATTTTTCTTTGAACATTTTCTCTTCCTTGTGCGGCCCGCCCATGACAACGTCATTGCTCACAATCAGAGCCTTCAAGTCTTCTTTCGTGTCTTTGGCCAACTGACCCGTGTAGTGGGTGATGGAATTTCTAAAAACGGGACAGATTTGGCAAGCAAATTAAAACCAAAAATTTAATTGCTTGTTGAACGTGCAGGAGCAAATAGAGTAGGGCAGCTGCCTGACTCGACTGACTGGGTTTACATGTCAAAAATAGTTAATTTTAGCCAGCTACTTACATTTGTGAGGTAATTCCTGGGTCTTCCGTATTTGTGCTGAGCAAAAGTCTTTGCATAGAAGACACTATCAAATTCACCCAATCAAGTTAAAAAAAGTTCAATTTCATTTGGAATACAACTTTACAATGCAAATGCGATTGCATTGATTTTGATTTTTTGCATTTACTTACCATTTTGTGAAATTTTCTGAATGTTGGACGCGATGGATTGTGACTTTCTGACGAATTCGCTATTCATGATGACTTCGGTCAAGAGGAGCAAATTAGTCAACAATATCAGTCAGTGGTCAACACTCAACAGTCAGCTCAGCAGTTGTTTCACGACCCCAAGGCCCTTCACCCTTACTTGTATAACCACAACTCGTCTACCTCCACCCAACAATTGTTGACAAAAATGCCAAACTGTTGAAGATTAGTTGTAAGTCCAGTGTCCAGGTAGAGTTGAAGCGTCACTGCAAAAAAACGTGCAACTGATGAAATCACCAGTGATTCACTGAACGAAAAAAGTTCAGAATTATTCCACAGCGACAGCCAGCTGGTTCACAACGTCGACGTCAACGACTAAGCAAAAAAAACGATAATAGAATGACTCACACTTTCAGAATCAAACCCCTCAGAGAGGGTAATAAATTGCTGAACCGATAAAACTGAAAAATGAGCAGTTAATTGACAATTAATTTTAGACAATGTGTATGAAAATGAAGAGCAAATGTGAATGTGAATGACGTCAACGTCACTTGCTTTGAATTTGAAGGGAGTCAACTTCACATGACTTAAAAAGTTGTGTAAGAAAAAACTTTGTGTCCAAACAAATAGATGGAGAGCTGAGGGCTTGGCAGGAATTTGCGTTGTTTGTCATGAATTTGTAAAAAAAAATTATCAATACTCTGCCTGCGACCTCCGAGTGCATGGAACTGCGACTTGCGAAAATTGCGAAATTCTGATGCGATTGCAATAGGCTAAAGCGAGCGACTCTTTCTTTATTGTCTAAACATTTGCAGCGTTTTTGCAATTTTCAGACTTGTAACAATAATTGCGACATTGCGAGTTTATTTGGTATTTGCAGCACATCAATAACTAAAATTTAGTTAGTGCAGGTTTGTTGTGATTAATTTGGAGCAAATGCTCGCTTGGACTTGGGAGTACTGTGCCGCGTGTTGTGCAGTGCAGTACTGCAGTGTGCTCAAGTTGACTGATTGATGGAATTTTTCACATTTTTAAAATTTTTCTGATACGTAGAAATAAAATTGTGCTATAAATAGGGTATAAGTCGAAATCCAATTAAATCGCTTCAGCCATATCAAAATCAGCCGATCAACATCAAATTCGAACTCAGTAAAAAGGTTTAGGTTTAAATCTGATCTAATTCGATCTACTATTTATTAGTACTAAACGTGTTGAATAAATGTGAATAATGCGAAATTCTGAAAAGTTTGATTTGAACTGCTTGCTAATCCGTATCGAATACTAACAAAAGATAAGTAATCGATTCAAATAGTGCCGTAGGCTAAATGATATCGATTACGATTAAGGTCACAGAGGATTTCCGTCTTTACAATTTAGTACGATTAATCATAATGTATCATTCCACCAGCGCAGCCGGCGGCCTGAGCACTCGCAGATTTTAATTCGTTGGAATACTGATTACTATGCGATTTTACAAGAATCGATTTCGACGACTACAAGTTATTAGTAAGAACATTTTATGCAAATAAATTACAAGCTTTGCGGATCGTCTCTATTTTAAGACTCCAAAATTGAAGTTCTAATCTCTAAACAGCAATCTCACTTCCAATCTGGTGAACAATACAATATAAGTTAAAGTTCTGATTTCTAGTTGAGTGGTATTGGAGTTGCAGGTTGCAGGCTGCATGGAGTGCAGCAAAGCACATCACAGGACAATAATATTTAATGACATTAATGAGTTTCGAAACTAAAAGGTCATTCCGAATGATCTCTTCCACAGACGCAAAATCCGAGATTTAATATTGTGCTAATTTATGTTTCAGCAGTGTGCTTGTGGCATTGCACTGCCTGAGTAGTGTGTGGCTCAAGTGTGCGAATGATTTTGAGCGCCCTTGAAAACAGATTGTTCAATTCAATTTTTGAGTTTCAATATTTCCTAATTTGGGTTTTTTAGCAAGTCTAGAATTTGGTAGAGATATTTTCTGTCAATGTTGGATGGCGAATTATAGATGGCACACTCGTATAACGTAGCGCAGCACCACACCAAATACAGCACCTGGTTCTTACCGTATGTGACGGAATAGACCCTCGGGGTTGTAATTAACCCATTGCATTGCGAACTTAACTAATACTAGCCATAAGCCCGCACTACGTGCGGGGTAGTTTCGAAGAGGCCACATTTAACGCTGATTAAATAGCTTGTAT
>JAQGCM010000595.1:0-23218 GCA_034699705.1 Hymenaphorura dentifera | reverse complement strand
CATGTTGGGCACTAGGGTACTATAACAAATTTGCAGACTGTAAGGAAATATGACGCATATTCAAGCCATACACGAGTTTAGAAGTGCTCGAATTGATAAATGTGATGCAGGAATTCTGCAAATAAAAATGCCCTTGGAATGTGTGTTTACGTCTGGAACTTTTTTGCGAAAATGGAGGAGTTTGAATTCAATTTGTATAAAATAGCTATTTGTAGGTTAGTACGCCACGCTGGTTAAGATTTCCTTGGATTAAATTTGCGAGTACCGAAATCCAAACTAAGATCTGTGATTGCATGGCAGCCTCAATCCAACTTAAAAAATTCACAGTACGATCACAAAACAAAATCCGAACTTCCTTGCCGCTTTTTGATTAATTTGTGAATTCAAAATCGAACCTAAGCATTATTTTTTGGTCCATTTGCAGATGAATTAGTCAAATACACGTGAAAGTGAGAATTTGGGTTTCTAGTGTTAATATTATAAAATTTATTCAAACGAAACAATTTTGTCGTATTAAATAAATGTTGATAATTTAAAATTCAAATGTCAGAAAATGTTCAAATATTACGAACAGTTAACAGAATTAAAATTAAATATTAAATAAATAAATTTTTAATTTTGTCACGAAATTAAAAAACTTGTAGACAAAACAGGTACAGAAATCTAAGTATTTAGTTAAGTTCTTGGGATGTGATTAACCAAGAGAGATTTGGCCTCCTTGGCAAATTCCTCTACTTCCAATTTGCCAAGTGACAAATTCTCCATGCTCAACCGGTCAACAACGCTGATAGAACTTTGAGTCCTCTTGATGAATTCTTCAACTCCACACCCCAGACTCGAATAATGCGCAAACCCCTCTTCAATAGCTTCCAAAATTCTTGGCGGAAACAATCTGACTTGATCCCCGCAAAATTTCTTAGTCTTGAACACGTACTCTCTGTATTCGTCGATTGTTGGAAACTTCTTCAAGTGATGCGTCAAGTCGATGTACATTTTGTTCAGAGATAGCAATTTCCTTTGATCCAATTTCGACACTGGATTTTTCGCAAAAATTGTTCCATCGATAGCCAAAGTTGTCTCGGTTAAGCAGGAAAGGACTTGATTGTAGTAAGGAACTAATTTCTTTTCATTGTTGGAGTTGGAATCGGAAACTGCAAAGTAGGGGCGAAGAGTTTCGGGACAAATCTTCACTTCAGTTTTTGATTCATAGTCGTAAGACAAGAGGACGAATGGCCTGAAGTCTTTACACCATACATTGTAGTCGAAAGGAACAATGGATCTTTTGTGGTGATACTTGAGCAGGTTCAACAATCCAAGTGCAGACTTGTCCTTCACGTTGTAAGTCAAAAATTCTCCGTGGGACTTGAATGCATTTTGGAGCAAAAAGTATCGCTTCTCGGTGTCCTGAGGAATTCTCTTGAGTTTTCCCAAAATTTCAAAAACCTTTGCTCTCTTGAGCACAAATTCTTTGTCCGCTGTTCCATCAAATCCAAGGTGGTCCATAATGTCGAGCATAGTCTTGGCTACGGGCCAAAACTGCCGAAGACGCTCTTGTAAAAATAGTGTATTTCTGCCAAAGAGCAAGGATGACCCTTCGGTACAGTAGAAGCAGGCGATGGGAATTGGGACCACTTCTTGGGGGTCAAGTGGAAGACTGGAGAATCCGAGTTTGACCTTTGCAGTAGTCATCCGGCGGAGCGCATAAATCTTGAAGAGGTCAATGACCCCTGGTTCAATCCAAGCCTTGTTCTTTGCAAGTTCCCAGATCGAGTAGTACCATAAAGCCAGACAGGTTTTCACCTTTTTGCCCCGAAAGAACGTCTTGAAGACAACGTAATCGTTCCAGTCGTCCGCTTTCTCAGAAAAAATTAGCCCTCCGTAGACAGGTTCGTTGGTCAAAGGGTTGGTGATGACCCCGGTGTCGTGAGCACAAAGCGCCTTGAACGTTTCGAAACTGAAGACGTGTCCGACACAATCGTCAATCTTGGCCATTAAGGGACACTCGGTGATTGTTCGAAATTTGGAGTAGTTTCCATGTACCCAGTATTGGAGAATTAAATCAGTCACTGTGAGCAAGAGCACTGGTGCAGTTTCTTCGTCTTCGAGGCTAACGGCATCGTAAAATGTGCAGATTTCAGTGTCGGTTAAACTCTCCAGTTCGAGCTCGGGTTCATCTGCAACGTACTCGATCTGATCTTGCTTGTGGCTCATTTTGAGGTTATCGAAATCGTAAGACTTATGCTTGGTGTGAATGAAATTGATGGCCTTAGATATACCCACCTCAATTTTCGATTTCAAGTCGACAACAGCTGGAGTTGTCAGCGATTTGTAAAACTGGCAATTCATGAGGGCCGCCAAGATGTCTGATTTGTTCCTTGAAGGAAACACTGGAAACTTTGGATCTTGGGTTTGGGCATTCTTCCCTCCATCTGCGGCCGAATCCCGGGCCAAAATTTCCTCGAAAAGTCGGTCTCGTAGTGAAATAAGTTTGTCAGCTTCCTTAAGTCCGTCCAAGTCCGAGCCCATGAATTTGGCTTGAATGAAGTCACTCAAGGTTTCCCATTTCGATCCAAAATTGTCAATATTGATGGAGGCATAGTCGAATGGAACGGAGGTGTTAATTTCCTTCATGAGCTCGTTGTTGTAAAATATTTTGAGGTGAGCTCCTCGAAAGAAACTGGCACCAACTGACATGTTGATTCGACTTCGATTGATGACAATAAAATTGATGCTGGCATAATTTATTTCCTCGTTCAATCTAGCGCATTCTTGAAGTTCTGTGGGCAAGATTTCCCCATCAGTGATGAGCCAAAGTTCAATCGACTGGTTCTTTGGAAGATTCTTGGTTATCCAGTTGATGATTGTTGAAGGGCGAGTATCATTGTCACCTTCCATTCTCTTGATGATTGACCTCAGCGTGGACACCGTGATTTGTTTACATTTGTCAGTCCAAGTTAAATAGATTGGTTCTTCGGTTGAGGCTTTCCGGATAAATTCTTGGAGATATTTTTCTCCAATTTGGTGATAGTAACCTACACCTATAGTCGAGCCAGAGTAATCCCAAGCAAAAATTTGGACAGGTTCGGTTGCGGAGTTCTCGGTCTCAGCATCTCGGGCTGGTTTGACCTTCAAATATGCAATTCATAGATTCAAAAACTGAATTTAAGACAAGACAAGACAATTGACGAGACGATATCTTAAATTTGTTCTCCAGAGCAGTGGATTAGAAATTAAAATGGTCAATTAATTTCCAGTTAGTTCCAATTTCACTCAATTAAATTTGAAACGTCAAAATTCAATGATTGAGAACATGGCGTAATAATTAGACGTAAAAAACTTTACCTGCTGTGTTTTTGGATCATCCATTTTCCCCGTCCGGCTAGCTGCCCAACACTCTGCGTGCAGTCCTCTGCTTATCTTCAATCTAATTTACAATTTTAGTTAACTTGCGTTTCAGATGTCCGCAGATCCTGCACTAATGAGTTCCTGACACTATTTGCCAAAAATAATTTTGTATGCTCTCAAAGTATTGAATGTACAAAAATTATCTTTCTGCTCAAGGCTTTATACAAAAAAAACGCCGACGACTGATTTATGAATGAAGAATTACAACGATAAAAAATCCGCTTTTATGTTAACCTTCGAGTGGAGTTTTCCTATCGCTAGCTTCTTTGTTCGACCTCAAATAAAATCAATGTGCAAACAAACGTTCGCAGGCAAAACTTGATCCAAATACAACTGTACCTCTGTAGAAAATGATGTAACAGTTTGTATTTTCTGTGCAATATTTCGTACGTTTCGTTAGTCGACCAATTCACCTTCGAAATGAGAACGATCGTTTCGTTTTCGTTTTACAGACGACAACGCAAAACGCAACTGATGATCACAAATTCCACATTGAAGACCCCAACCTAACCCTAACTACCTGGACACGATTTTCTTTCGACTTATTTGCTGTTGATTCAGTGCAATGTATGTGGATTGCGTGTGTTGAATTTTGCAAAACACTACACAGGCTAAGTGCCTAGCAGAAGCAGAAGCTAGAAATTGCAAATAAAAAACTTGTTGCGATTCTGTATGCCTTGCTATGTGTATAAGTGTATATAAGTTATATATATAAGTTTTTTGTATATAAGTGTGTATAAGTATTGCTTACGTCAAGAATTTACTTGCTTATTTGCAAGCAAAGTTGCAAAATTGCTGGGCATTGCTTGCCATGCTTGTCCTTGAAGCATGAATGAAATGAATGACATGCATGCATTATAGAGCCGGTTCAGCAAACTTGCAAAACCGAAGCTCGACCAAACCATTGAAATGCGATGTTTTTTTTATTTTGCAACAATTTGCAAATGCATACAGCATGTAAGGTGATGTCGAGCAGAATGTAGAAATTGTGGAAGAATGAAATGAATAGATAGCGTAAACAAGCACAACGCAAAAATTTCATTTCGCTAACTAGAAAACCGGAATCACAAAATCATCGCCCAAATTGCAAAGTATTTATACATATCCAATTTTTTAAATTATTACAACAAATTTTGGCAAAGACTGGAATACAAAATGATGTAGTACAATTTTGTTTTAGGAATTTCATATTGTCGTTGTATCCGTCCGTCGTCGAAAAATCTAAGAACGATTGAACTTTTGAAAAGGTGGAATTGTACATTGGACGTAGAAATTAATCTGGACATTGATGCAATTTTGGAAAATATAGTAGTTTTGACATTAAATTTGGTCAATTCGCTGCTTCAGTTGTGCGGATAAATTCATAGACCTAAGATGATCTAGTTGTAAGTAAAGCACTGAAATCTTTAAATGATAATGTTTTTGTAACTTTCACCTTGCAGATCGTAATAAGATTTGTAATGTGAGAATTTTTTTTTAACACTGTTCTGTTCTAGATTTGACATTTAGCCAGAGTCCACCCTTTGGTTTCAGGGTTGTGCTCCTGGTGTAAGCAATTGGAATCGGAGTTTTGGCCGACGGCTCAAATGCGAAGGAATGCACAATGTAGGCCAACGCAGTCTTCGCTTCTACCAAAGCAAATCTCATCGCTAGTTCACACAAAACACACCAATTTTTTTTTTTAGAAAATTGTTTAAATTTGAACCACAAAATATTTTAAACTCACCAATGCAACTCCTTAACCCTAGCCCGAACGGCATGTAAGTGTAAGGATGTCTGGCCGCTTTCTCTTCAGGAGAGAATCGTCGCGGTAAAAATTTCTGCGGGTCAGGATAAATGTTTTCGTCATGATGTATTGCATAAGTTGGAATCATCACGAGAGTGTCTTTTTCCCAAACGAGCTCAGAATTTGGGGGTTTGTAGGGCATATTGACTCGGCGTTCAAGTCTCCAAACAGGTGGGTATTTCCTCAAAGTTTCTGCAAAAAATTGGACAAAAATTTGTGTGTTGTGAAATATTTCCTCTTTCCTGAATTGAAACTCTTTCGTTGAAATGTTGAAAATTACAAAATTCGTTTACCTGACACCACCATATCCAAATACGGCATTTGATTGACCAAATCGTAGCTCAATTTTCTAGCATTGTTCCGCATCGCTTCATCAACTTCTTCAAAAAGTTCTTGCTGGACATCCTGATTCAGCCCGAGTTCATAGACCGCGAACATCAGGAGCGATTCTGTCGTGTCCAGCCCGGCCAGAAAAAAGGACACACACTGAGCCAAAATCAAATCGCCTGTTAATTTTGCTTTTTTCTGCTGCTGCTGCTCCGATTGTTGCGGTGATTGTTGTGGCGGCGACGACGATTCCGCTGTCGTTGTATCATTGTCATCCTCAAGTCTCCCATTCTTCGCGTCCAGCATCAACTGTAAAAAATCGGCTCTTTTCTCCACCTCATTTTCTTCTCTCTGTCGAATAGTTTTCCTGACCACATCGGCAAAAAAGTCCATTGCGATTTGATCAAAAAGCCTGAAGCCGAGCGGTTTGATGAGAATCGGGGCGGTCATGAGCACAATAAATTTGATCATAAGCCCAACGCCAAATTGTGTGGATTTGTGAATTCTGTCACTCATTTCGGTGAAAATCGTGGCTTTTCCTCCACCCGCGTCAAAATTTCCACTCTGAACTCCAAAAGCAGCTGCGGCAATCACGTCTAGAGTGAATCTTCCGAAAGAATCTCTCACATCCGATTCCACACCATCTACTCCATTGTCGACGCCTTCACCAGATTTCGTCGCATTTTTCAAGAATTGAACAAGTTTCAAACTGCTCGTCTCAAAAATGTCAAACATCCTTTTAATTTTCCCCGTGGTGAAAGTTGGGCTCATTGTTGCTCGCATTTCTTTCCATTGTTGATCTTCCATGTTGAAAAGCATTTTGTGAAAGTAGGGGTCCATGTCTTTCATGTTCATTGCCCGACGATTGATAAAATGATCAAAATCTTTGACGAGGACTTGGCGAATTAGGTCTGGGTCGAGGAGCAAAACTGCTGGCTTTCTAAGTTCAACCAGCCCTCCGTAAGGGATAGCAGGGCCGATGGATTTGAATGCATTGTAAGCTCTTACGTCGATTTCATGGAATGGAAGTTTAATTCTTTGCATAAATGTTCCAAGTTCTTTGCTTGGGACGGTTGCAACGCCTTTGAATCTCCAGTAGTTTTTATTTCCTCGAATGTAGAGGACAAAGGCAACCAGGGAGAGCAGAATTAAACAGATTGTTAGTCCGAGGATTATGGATAGTAGTGCCATTCTTTCAGTAGACAAATCCAACCGAAAAACCGATTTAACATTTGTAAATTTTTGCACTGCACTGTACGCACAGCACAGCAATGACAAACTTCACGTTCAGACAACTCTGAAATACAAATGTGATTCCTGATGCGACCTGAATGATTTTGAATACAAGCTGCAGCCAGTAATTATTCAATTTCTGTGAATGTTTGCACTCCAAAAAAATCCAGTGCTACGAGGAAGATGGGGTTGTAATAACTTGGCTCTTGTAATAACGAAGATGAGTTTTGCCAAGGCCCAATCCTTTAGTAAAATTTGACCTTGTGAATGCGCGAATTGCGTTTCAGCTCTGTTGACAGCAAAACACAATACTAAAATTCACGTCACCGTCGCAGTCACAACACGGCTGGCCACGACTTCTATTTGTTTATTTACTGTGGACTGCATGTGTAGTGTGAGAGAAAAAATCGATTCAGTACATTACGTTACATTACGTTGTCGTCGGATTTTGGATATGGAACGAACCTTTCAAAAGAGTCAGAATTTCTGTCATGATTTGCTAAATTCTGTAGAGCTGAAAGCTGAATAATAAACGAATAAAATGAGATTTGTACGATAGAGTGAAAAATTTATTTGAGTTTATCGGCAAATTTTGAACAATCAAATCAGGGTTTGATGCATTAATATTAAATTACTAGCGAACTCCACCTCCAAACTTGCAGTGTGTCCGAATTGATTTCGGACTCTTTGTTTCAATCCTTAAAAATACTTAATTAAACGATGCTTCGTGCGGTTCATAATTTGTTTAAGCATTGGTACATAAATGTGAACTATATTATGACGAATTGCTCGCCAACTTTGTAAGTCCAAGTTGTGACTGAATATTTCAATCAAAAAAATCAACAAGGGTATGTTGGTCAAGTACAGAAAAAGAAAAAAAATCGTCACAACTCTTGAGTACAAACTGAGAGGAATTGGATCATCGGGATTGGCTACGCCGGCAGGATGACTCGAAACTATTTGCCGATTTTTTTTTCGCCAAACTGCATCTTCAAACATTAATTTATTCCACTTTTCCCAAATTTGATAAATTCCAGACGACATCAGCAGTTGCATTCTTGAGTAGAAATACTTAGCGTACCAGCCACCGAATGAGTAGCCTGGCGTTGCTTTAAAAATGCTCTCTTTGCCTTTCATTAGTTTGATACGACCGCCAGTTTTCAATCTTGTAAATTCAATTAACTGATCCAGTTTGTGGTCTTCGTCAATGTAAGCATTCTTTCGGCAAGCGCTCAAGTCATCAGAAATGATTGCAGAGTCTAAATTTCTAGAATTTATCAGCAAATTGTACTGGAATTTGAAAACATCTGCGGGAAATGTCTTGAGCCCTTGCAGATCTTTAGCGTTCAGCAACAATCGATCGCGTTGCGATTTAATCAAGTTTGGAGTGTTTGGTTTCCATTGTTGCAGAGGGAGACAAGCTTCTTCTTCCCTGCCCGTGAAATATTTTGGCACAGAAACTCGAACAAACGGGAACGAATCACTCTCATAGCAAAGACGAAAGTTATTTGTGACATCCGTCAAATTTGAAAATTGTTCGAATTCATGCATTGTTGACATTGTCTGGGTGTCCGAAAATATTTGGTTGGCAATAAATCCTGGAGGCGTCAAGAAATAAAACCCTCGCATTTGAGAAATGTGAATCCAACCGGGCACTTTTGGAAAAGGAGCTGTTGAATACTCTGTGATTATACCCAAGTAGCCATTGGTCAAAACCACCGACACGAGTGACCATATTCCCAAAGTGACTCTAAAAAAACGAGACAAAATCGGCGACCTAAAACTTTTTGACAGCAAGGATCCTGCAGGAACGTCAGAGTTTAGTCCAATGCCAACCAAAGTTGCTGCTGCTGCTTCAAATGATCTGTAGAAACTGTTGAGAGCAGCATTGTTGTGGCACATTGTTGTGACACGATTGCAAAATGCTGCTGCACCTGCATTGACTCCACCAATCAAAACAAGTGTCACAAACGTAACGACCCAACTCCATTTGTCAAATGGGTATGAATAAAATGCGAAGCTCAAATTCTCATCCACGATTCCATCACAAGTTATAAAGTTGAAACTGGTTGGGTCAAAATTGACAATCGAATATTGATTTTTGGCATTTCGGTGATGGCTTTGAAATGGTCTGAGCCATGCTGAATAAATTGGAGCTCCATTTTGCATATACACTGCAAAATCCTCCTCTGATCTGCTGGTCTTTTTGTCTTCAAGAATTCCACAGTAGAACTCAAAGTTTTCCAATATTAGGTAGAAAATGCTAAATTCAAAGCTCTTTGCTTGAGGATATGGCTTGAATGGATTGGAAAATAACTTTTTGTAAATTTTGATGACATTTGTAATGTTGTGAGCAAGGGAAATTGCATCATGAGCTGAATAATCATAGTAAACTTTTCCACCTTTGCCAATTTTGTCCATCACAAATTGAGTCAATTTTTTAAAATTGCACCGATCACACCTTGCTGATATTCTCGTCGGAAGTTCTTTCCATCTGTACTCGTGTTGTTGAACAGCGTAGAAAAAATTAGTGGCACTTGCAATCAATTCAGAGTCAAGATTTGAATGAGCTTTGCTCACATTACTGCACAAAATCAAAAAATATTGATAGTCAAACTTTTCTAAAGTGGAGATTTGGTGATTGCTTGGCCAATTTAGGTCAGTTGTGACAAAGAAAATATATTGTCTGGAAAAATAGCAAGTGTTGTAGAGCTGGGTACAGGTGTTCTTCATAAAATATTCGTGTGGGACGAAATAGTTGCAATATTGAACATGGAGTTCTGGAAACATGAAGATGTGAGCAATACATCTTTGCCTTCGAAGCAGATGAGTGGTGTTATTCGCTTTATTGTTGAATTTGACTCCGTCATCGGCTAAGATAACAGGAGAAACGAAACTAGCAAAACGTATGGCTGCTTTGTTTAGAGCAAATACTATTGTGTAGCACTCACTCAAATCGTTCACCAACGCGTTCAACTCGCTAAAAGTCAAAGCTGAATATTTGTTTGCAACACTTGTAGCTAGAGCTAGAATGAGGACGAAGGTCGTTAAAATGGGCAACATTTTTTGAAGGATTTTAAGAATTTTTGCTTCAATTTAGAACTGAACTCTACCGGGGTTGTGGTGAACGGTTGGTTTCCTCGAACGCGGTTACTCAAATCAAATGGGGTTCTGAAACAATGGGTGCGACTAGTCGATTATTCTTCTGAAAAGAATTCTCGTATGCAAGCATGCGATCTGTTATGTCCAGTCCCCCCAGGGAGAATCGAAAATTTACATTCAATAGGCTTTAACTTGCGAAAGAATTGCCAACATCCTGCCTGACACGAAACGTTTGTTTGTTCCCTATGGGTGAGTCCCTCACCCATCGGGAAAATAGAAATCCTCAAGTTACGTTCAACATATCACTTCGTTCGTACCCCAAGCCACCAATTGGTAAATAAAACCTTATTGGCATTCGTGCCGGAAAACCGAAAACTGATGCACTTGGGAACTCGAAAATTGACAAGGCTGTACCTCCAGATATTTTTCTAGTGAAGAAATACTTGATTTTCCTTTGTTTTGATAGACTTCAAAACTTATTGGTTTGATTTCTAGTTTTTATACTTTATACGTGGATGTGTGGATAACACTAAATTGTATAGGTTGAGTCTGAACTTTTGTAAATTGTTTCATAGATTTCCTCCACTTCAATCAGGGTTGGGCAGTTGGCAACAAAAATCTAGTTGATTAGTGACTAAGGATTACAAAATTGAATATTCTCAAATTAGTGGTTAGCAACTAGAGATTAGCTAGCATTGCACGACTGGTAATTCGAATTAGAATAGCTAATAATTAGAATTAGTGATTAGAATTAGTGATCAATTTAGCGATTAACAATTAGTGCTTAGGTTATGCAATATGAAAATACAATGCTATAATGAATAGAATTATAATTATTGGTGATTAGAATTTGTGAGTTCTACCAATATTAGGGGAACTAAATCGATTAGCCCAGCCCTGTACAACATTTTTTTAATTTCATAAGAACACATCGACAACGAGATTTGATACCGTGAATCCCATGCATGCGCTTAAACGCTCGTTTCAACAGTCGAATGCAATTCCTAAGTACTCCAAACGAGTACACCACGTTAACTCCAATCTTAACTCTGAACTCTACCAACCCAATCAAAACACAAATTCCAATACAAATCCCAAAAAAATAAAACACAACAATAATATTCGAATCTAGCCCAAGAGCCTGCGGCTCTAGCGACTCTTCAAAAAATTCCCTGTAGTAGGAATTATAATACAAAGCATAGTGTTCTTCCCACTTTTGAAAAATCCCAGACGTTATCATCCCATTGGCCCTGCGTACAAAGTATTTTTCGTACAACAAATTTCTAAACTGCCAGTAAACTGGTCTAGAGAAAATTTCCTCCTTGCCCTTGTACACAGGAGCTGTTGGAAATGTCACATTTTTCCACTTGTGCTTTTTAAAAAATAAATGCAAATTCCTTGTTGAGTCAAAGTACGCCGTTTTGTAGCATTTTGAGAAGGAAAGTTGGAGTGAGACGTAAGGCCATCCAACCGGGACTGCAAAGCTGGCAATGATTTCAATCACAGGCGTTGACAGGTCGGTCGTAGAGTTTAACTTGGACTCGTCAAGGCTCAAGTCGTACGAAAATCTGTACATGACACAATGCATGTTCCACACATCTGCTGTGTTGACGGCGGCGAGAAGGGTGCCTTTGTCCAAATGGAGATGTGGCTGGTTCGGTCTTGAAAGTTGTTTCAACGGATAAGTAAGCCAAGCCTTAGCAGCCCAAGTCACTGGTGTGTAGATCGTGTAGTTGCGAACTAGGACTTGGGCAAAAGTCTCAAGGCCGGTTGAAGGCCTCGGTGCGGTCAGGTCTGTCACAACAATTCCTTTGTAAGCGTTCGTGATCACGATGACCATTAATAGGATCCCCGCAATAGATAACCGGAACGTCAAGAGACGCGACAGTTTCGAGTTGACATCCAAGCTATTTTCAATGAGGTGCGAGAACATAATTATAGTGTAAATTTCACGTTGAGCATATCTTGGCCACATTATGTTGAAGCACAAGATGGCCCCTGCAAACGTGAAGGCAGCCATGACCCAACCCATTTGTTGGAGCGGTCGAACGAAGCCGAAAAAAGAAATGTAGCTCACGCGCCCATCGCAAGTGATAAAACTGTATTTGTCAAGGCGGATCAATATGCTCGAGTAGGTGTCCGCGTAGGGTGTGTAAGTCAGGTCGATCCGGTTGTAAATTGCAAAGTCGGGGCCGTGCTTAGGTTCATAGTAGAGCGTTGTATTTGGAAAAAATTCATACATGATTTGTTTTAGAACAATTTCGAACGGGGTGCCCTCTTGGTGATCCTTGAAATAGTAGTTGAAATTCTCGAGACCAAAGGTCCGAGTGTAATCAGCGTAGCCGATTTGGTCAATGAAAATGATGCGATTTGGGATTTGGTCTGTTTCGGGTGCTGGGTGATCTTGATCTTTGTATCGGGCTAGATCTTGAGAAGTAAGGGACATCGCGTTGCCAATATATTCGTAGAGGACATGGACGGAAGGCGTCTGCAAACCTCTCGTGTAAGTCACCAATAGACGCCGGGTAGACACGAACACGTGTTTGAACACGTGGTTTTCGGTGCTCCAGAAAATGATGTAAGTTTGAGCTGGAACGGCATGGAGCAACGAAAATTCACTGATGGATTTGTAGTCGTCTGCGCCTTGGCGGTCCAGGAGGTTTCTTTTCCCTGACCAGTCCGCATGCGTCAATAAAAACATCTTTTGGTCAGGTTCCAGAACGTGTTGCATTTGGGCAGGGGCCGAACTAGGGAGCGTACGTCGAAGAATTACGGACGTCTTTGTTGACAGAAATCCAGCTTTTGCAAATGCTTGGCCGTATTCGGCGCCAAATTCCATTTTCCAATCTGTATCACTGCCGTAGGCTACGTCAGGAAAGATGAGGATGTGGATGAAGGATTTGGTCGTCGTGTATTTTAGACTGCGTGGCTGCAAGTATTTTGGGTAGCGATTCATCAAGTAGTGATACCAAAGTGTGTATTCATTGTAGCTGGGCGAGTATTCATTGTTGCTGAGTCGTTGTCTCAACAACTGAAGCCAACCACCCGGGTTAGCGAGTCCAAAGTCGGAGACTTTTTGGCTTGGTTCAATTGTAGAAATGTACAGTGGGTACGCAGAAGCACTTGAAAGAGGAATGTCAACTTGGGACGAATTTGTATTGTTGAAAAATATTAGGTGGTGTTGGGCATTTGGGGCCTGGGTTAGAGCACCGATTTGTTCAAGGACTGTATGTTTGCCAGATAAGATGTGGCTGTAGCCGTGAATTTTTGAGCCATTTAACAAGACAAGAATTGCTAACAAAAATGGCTGCATTGTTGTTTTGAGCCTATCGCTATTTATAATGGGACGCTTACGGGAAAGTAGTGCACACTATTTCGACTCAGTCAAGACATATAAGGTAAGTACAGAGGAACACTTCAAAAAATCAATGCTTAGATTGATCGACCATATCTAAAAATAACGACAAAGCATTGAGAGCACTATTGTCAAAGTCATGTTATCAAAGTTGGTAGTCAATTTGTGGAGTGCTCCTCACGAACACCAGTGACAGAATTATTTAGATTTTATGCAAACTTGGGTCGGAGTAAAGTCACTGGAGAAATTGATGCCCAGAAAGAACGCCGACACTTCGCGTTTTAGACAACTGCACTGTCCAACAATTTCGTGCTATGAAATAATTCAGTCTTGTCCAACCAACCTAAAAATTCTACCGGCAATGACAATAATGATGAATATTCACGGATATGGCATTAGATTTTGACATAGAGTCTACTTTTGCGTTGTCGAATTTAAGAAGAGAAGAGCACTGCCAAAAGATGTCCCCACATCCGTCCCAATGCATATCGAAGTCTCACTAGCTACCAAAATAAAATGTTAACCAAAAAACAGAGAAATATTTTAATTTTATTAATCGAAATCTCCCTCTCTCATTTTAAAATTTCGAAATTCCAGCAATCGAACAGGTATTTTCTTAACTCAATTAGAGAAATCCCTCACTTTAACCAAACGAGCGATTAACTTTGATAAATAAATTAAATTATTGGCAAACTCAGGTCACGACACACTGACTGCTCGACCAGAAAAATAAATAGCGGTAAGGTGGTCAAGTACAAAAATATGAGAAAAATAGTTACAATTTTCGTATTCAAACTAAGCCGGATCGGATCTCCAGGTTCTGCAATGATGGACTCCATACTTGCAGCCGCTAATCGTGCTCTTCTTCTCCAAACTGTTTCTTCGAAAATCAATTTATTCCACTTTTCCTAAATTCGAAAAATTCCAGATGACATCAGGAGCTGCATTCGTGCATAAAAATATTTTGGATTCCACCAATCAAATGAGTACCCACTCGTGGTCTTAAACATTGTCTCTTGCCCTTTCATTAAGACAATTCTGTTGTTAGTTTTGACTCTTGTAAATTCAATGAATTCGTCCAATTTGTGTTGTTCATCTATGAAAGCATTGCTCCGACAAGTGCTCAAGGCATCTGAAATTTTGCCAGGATTCAAATGTTTCACATCCAACAGTAAATTGTATTTAAATTTTGAAATTTCCACTCTGTCCGTGTCCCTCTTCGGTACTACTCGTGGCGTCGGTGTCTGAAATTCGCGCGGTCTGAAGATATCTGTGCTGGATGCACCAATTTTTGGCCAATAATTCTGACCTGCTGCCAAAAGAATTTTGGGGCTTGATTTTGCTAATTGTGCAAGGTTGTTGGTGGCATTTAGCTCCCTTAGTTGGGAACACTTTTTCATGTTTGAGGGTGACTGTGACCCAAATTGGAATGTTCGATGTTCACCACAAAACAAGTACCACTGGCTTAGGTCCGTTGCTTGTAAGAATGCCAAATCATCTCCCATGGCTGCCCTTCTGTCCACACCCTTGTATATTTGTTGGTGAATAAATCCTGGAGCCGTCATGAAATAAAACCCTCTCATTTGAGAAATATGACTCCAACTCGACACTTTTGGAAAAGGAGCTGTGAATATTCTGTGATTATACCCAAGTAGCCATTAGTCAAAAGCACAGACAAGAGTGACCAAATTCCGAGAGTAACTCTGAAGAAACGAGACAAAATTGGTGAACCAAAACGTTTTGACAGCAGAGATAGTGCAGGAACGTCAGAGTTTAGACCAATGCCAACCAAAGTTGCTGCTGCTGCTTCAAATGATCTGTAGAAACTGTTGAGAACCACATTGTTGGGACAAATTGTTGTGATTGTTGTGACACGATTGCAAAAGGCTGCTGCACTTGCATTGACTCCGCCAATCAAAACGAGCGTTAGCGTTACAAAAGTAACGACCCAACTCCATTTGTCAAACGGATAGGAATAAAATGCAAAACTTAAATTCTCATCAACTATTCCATCATAAGTAACAAAGTTGAAGCTGACGTGTTCTAAATTGACGACCAAATTGTCATTTTTAAGGTAATGCTGATGACGATAGTGAAATGGTTGCAGGAGCCAATAAATATTTCCAATTTCGTTCAAAAGTTCAGATTCAGAATGCTCTGCTCTGTTTTCCTTTTCCAGCTCTAGCACTGAAGTATAGTACTTAAAGTTTTCCAAAACAAGGTAAGCAATGCTGAGTTGAAGGCTCAGCTTGTGGCGGTGTGGCTTAAAAGGGTTACTGAATAAATATTTCTTCGTTGGTACGACATTGGTAGGTTTAGTCTTTTTGAGCCTCGAACGTTCATAGTAAGCCTTCCCGTCTTTGCTTATTTCACGCATCGCAAATTTTGTTAAAGATCTAAAATTCAGCAAATTGTTGTCCGCCGATATGCTGCTTACAAGTTGTTTCCACTCATAACCGTATCGTTGACAAGCACAAAAAAACTTATTTGTACTTGAAATCATGTGCGTACTGGTTTCAGAACTGCCATCCGGCGTTGTGTAGCTAATCCTGGCCTTGGCCATGATTAAAAAATATTGGTGTTCAAACTTTTTCATTCCGTAGGTAAAAATACTGCTCGCATCGTTGATTGAGTCTGGTCGTCAGTAGTGGTCAGGATAATGAAGTAATGAGGAGAATGGGTACATTCGTATTCTGCAGCGCATTTGGCTTCAAGGAAAGCACTAGTGCCCATACTCCCTGCCTTGTAATAATCTCGTGCGGATACGTGTGTTTCTGGGAATATTAAAATGTGAGCAATGCATTGTTGTTTTCTGAATCGGTGTATTTGTGGATGTGGATGTGCTGCTGAAGGAGCGACGACTTCATTGTTGTCATTGTCATTATTAATATCGGGATGATAATATAATAAGTTCGTTCGCTGGAATTAAGGGCGGATGGCAGCCAATTGTTCGGAAAATCGTGCATTCCGCCCCTAGGCCCCTAGGCGTGCAGGCTATGAATGCACGGTGTACATTCATATTCTACTTGCATATTTATACGGTATTTCAAATATGCCATTTTCGCCTTCACTTCACATTCGCATCGATCCCATCGGTATTTGTATTTACTTGTTCTGTATTTGAGTTCAGCTTTAATAAGATTTAAATTTTTTTCACAATTTCACACAGTAAACAATTGGACCAGATAAATTCTACTAGCTGTGTGCTAGGTCATGGTTAAGGTTGATTTTTCCCAGGTAGACAATCAGGTAGCTGGCTTTTATTGGACGACTTGTAATCTTTGGGTAGAAAACTCCAAAATTTTGTACGTTTTCCCAAATTATTTGAATCCTCGACAGTCTCTGGTAAACTTTGGTTGAGTGTTTCAGGAATTAGAGCAGAGCTAATGAATCCAATAATGGAGATCAAGCCCATGGCTATGTAGGGTGCACTTTCGTGAAATTTTCTCTGAAAAAAAGAACGAATAAATTGAGTAATGTCTTTGCCATTTCAAAGTCCGACAAGTCAAGCCATGCATGTGCCAAGTACCAGATAAATAATTGTTGGCCCAGCAATTCCAACCAAAGCACTAACTGTGCCAACGAATCCATTTCCAGTCGCTCGCAATTGTGTGGGAAAAATTTCATTGGCCTGTAGATTGACTACCAGTGAAGTTATGGCTACAGAAAATCTGGAAAAATCACAGCACATTACGTTAAAAATTGGTAATTTAATTCGGATCGTCGTTTGGATTTGTCAATCGCGATTTTCGCGATACTCACTTTGATATAATGACAGCCGCTATGACCAAAATTGCTTCCTCACGCGAACTTCCAACCGCTGCTAAACAAAATCCAACTGAGCACAAAACAAAGAAAACAACTTGAGACCATCGACGCCCAACTTTTTCAACTAAAATTCTCCCCAGCCATCCGGCCGGAAGCTCAATCAAAGAAAGATAGAAGAAATTTAAAAATTGATTTCCACTCATATTGGTAGTATTCAACGTGATTCCGTAGTAGATTAGTCCATTTATTGACCTGTGAGATTGAAAAGTACGTTTGAAAGTTAATTTAGGGATTTTTGAAGACCACTTTTGTCCAAAATTGCTCAATTTACCAAACGAGTCCCAACAAAATGGTATAAAATGCCAATCGCCGGCGACTGAACAAATCCCAAATTTGCGGAGTTTTGATTTCCTCCTTCAACTGTTTTGCATGCAAATCGTTCAGAATTTCGTCAATTTGACCATCTTTGAATTTTGCAGACGTTCCATTAACTTCAGCTATTCGCTTCAATATCGTGGATGCTTCATTCAATCGTCCTACGGACGCTAGCCATCTTGGCGATTCGGGCAACATTTTGTAGTAAAGAAATAATAAAAGCCCGGGAGTCCATGTGACGACGCCGATCAGAAACCAGTCTGCGCAGAGCCAAGCAACTAGAGGCAAAAGGCAGATCCCGACCACCCAAATCATCCAAGTTGAAGCGTAAATCCAAGACCGGAAATCTGGAGAAGAGTTCAAAGTTCAAAATCGTCAAAGTATTACAGATATAATTTGGACAAAATATCCACTGGAAATAATTTATTACTGTTGCTCGAAATTTCTGCCAAAATTGTAAAAGGCACGATGTACATCATTGGAAAGGCGGTGCCGGCCATAAATTGAGTGAATAGGAATACTTCAAAATATTGAGGCACGAACAATGCAATCCCGCGAAACAACGTACTCATCGCCATTGTAATGAAAAACACAATTTTTCGACCAATTCTGAAAATAATCAGAGCAGAATTTAGACATAAAGTTAAATGCAAGAAATTAGATTATTTTTCTGGCGAACAGCCAACTGGTTGAAAATTTGTCCTCACTTGTCTCCCGCCCAGCCCAAAATAGGGGTGCCGACGCAACTGCCAACCGCAGCGGCGGTAAACACCGCAGTTGCAAAGTGTCCTCTTCCACAAACCCAATTGAAGGCCGACGGCAACGTTTCTCGATAATCTGAACGGTCGTAGTTCCAACCGGACAAACACTCAATTTTGCTCCCATTTCCATCTGGAGCAAACATGAGACATTTGCTAAAATCATTGGATCCAGCTTCACTGGAAATCGCATTGTAGTTTCAAAATTAGTCGACAACCAAAGTTGAAAAAAATGAATACGGAAAATTTTTAGTACCGCGGAATCGTGAGATTTTTCCAAGTACTTTCATCCATCTCTGGGTCCTTTCCAGGAACGTAACACCAATGATCAGGTTCGTAGAGCATAAATATTAAATTTAGGACAAAGAACGGCATGATGGCCACGAGTGGGAAACAAAAGCCGTAGAGGAGTTGATTCTGTAATTTTCCTTCAGATCCAACGAGTTCCATGAGGTCTCCAAAATCATTGCAAGTGTCGTTTGGGCTCGCTGCATTTTCAGGCTTGTCAAAATTAGACAAGGCAAAAGCTTAGTTTGAAGATGTGTGCTCAAAGAGATTTTTCAAAAATATGTCATGTTCAAAAATGTGTCTTACTTTCAAATCCTTGGTTAAATCTGGAAGCGTTTTGCGTCTTTTGTCCTCTCCGCTTTTTGGCCCTCGATCTGATTTACTTATTCGTCGTCCTTTGATAAACTCTTGGGTATCTCGGGGCCCAGATAGGCGTAAACTCATTTTATTTGATACAGATTTGTGATTTTCAAACTTCTGGATTTGGCCATGGACGGACTCAAAATGTCTTTCCTGGAAAAGTTTCAAGATATTAAATTATGAATTAACGCTCTAACTTTAGTTGAGTTACTTTAGCTGGAAATCTGGACAAGTCCAAGAATTGAATATTAACTGTGAGAAATGAATTCTAGAACGACCTTCGAGTATTTAGCTCGCAAGGTCACAGCCCAGCAGCAGTCACAAGTCACGACTCACGAGCCTACAAAATTTCACATTGTTTTATGAAATCTTATTTTCTCACCCAATTTTCGATTTAGTTTTCACTACAAAAAAAGTTTGGAGTTGCTCATTTGCAGACACCGAATTATGTATACAGTCTCTAGTCTGACAATGAGAATCAGTTGACAACTGATAACTGCATGGTCAATTCTCAGATTGCAAAACACGTAATTAAACACATCACCATCGTATTCCCATTAAGACGGCAAAAAACTAGTTAAAAATGCTGATTTTTCACAGAAACAAAAACGACATTCCGTCCAACAAGTCCAAATAGCACTGGAAAGATTGCAAAACTACATGCGTAATAAAGACAATAGAATTTATTTCATTCCATTCTTTGATTCAATTCAACAGCATGCAAAGCACAATATGAGTAGGAATTTTTATCGGAAATTTTCTCAAGTTAAACTAGCGTGACTTGTGCATGTCTATCAGTCGGGTTCACACATTTAGCAAAATCATCTCGCTAACGATACCAGTTTGTTTTTTTTGTTTTTTTTTTTGACATTTCGTTTGTTGGTGTAATATTTCAATATTTGAATATGAAATTGATATTACAAATATTGCAATCAAAATTTGCTCCTTGTGCCTCGTGCTATGCAGAGTATTTTGCAGTGCAAATCTTGTCAACGATTAACGATTCCAAGAACGATGATTGCAATTGCAATGAATTGGAAGTCCATTTGGCCAATACTAAACGGAAGCAAAAGTACTACAAACTGGAACCAGATTTTTCTTCTGCTTCTGAGATGTACTGTAAACACATTACATTCCTCAATCGATTAAACGACTCGAATCAACCCCTCGGGTCCGCACCGCCGTTGTCCGATATTCGATAAGATTTTTGGTACTTTAATTGAATTAAAGTGGTCCTTCGAACCTTCAAATCACCTTTTTCAAAAGAGCTTTCAAAACTTGATCGTACCTTTCTTTCCTCTTACTCAATTCAAATTGTCAAACTTCTTCACTTCTATCCAATATGTACATATAAACTTCACAGAGTGTACTCCGGACCCTCGGACACTTCACCTGTCCACTTCAAAGTTCAGACTAATCACGAACACATACTCACGACACATTAAACTTAAATAACAACTTAATTATTTATCAAGATAAATATGTTTATGGTTCTCATTCCGCGAAGGACTGCATGAATGACATTCGACACAATTTACGTCCGAGCAGATTCTCTGAGCAAATGCATGCTACCGTTTCCTTGTTATTTAACCTCGTCATTTTGTTTTCAGTTTTGGTCACATTTCACCAAAACTCATAAAAATATTATTGGTCAGAAATTTTTAGCTTCCTCAACGCACTTGTTTGCAGCGCGAAAATGTTACCCTTGCTTGTGACATTTTAGTTCAGAATCCCTGCCAGTAAATCAGTTCAAAAAAAAACTTCCCACTCACCAATTTAGCTTGTAGCTTTTCTCTAGGACTCTGTTTTCTTCTGGATTAAACGATAGAAACAGCGATTCACGGAATCAGAATAAAATGTTGTTCACAAAATTCACAAACTTTTGGCAAAATCTAGCATTTAAGAATTTGATAATCTTCTTCCGCTTCGAATCACCACTTCCTCAACTCTCATGCTATCCCAACTCTTCATCCAGAAATGAATACAGATAAAAAATAGTGTGAAAGCTAAATTATGCTGAGAACCAAATCAAACTGGTCGTCAAAATTTAAAAGTGTTCATAAATGTGGGTTTTATTCAAATCTATTGTATTTTAGAATGCGTGGACTCCACTGGCCAAAAACAATTGCGTCCACTGTGCTAGTGATGTAGTTATGTTATGGTCAATTTTGCTTTTAAGTTTGTGTGAAGAAATAGCAAAGCACTAACGTGGTGAGGCAAGAATTATAAACAGTAGATGGGTCAAAATATTAATGCTTGAGGAAGATCTGTAGAGTAGGAATGCCGAGAGAATTTCCAAATTTATTTGTCAATTTTAATTGATTGTCGTCAAAGTCAGTGCCAAACTGCCAACTGCCAGTTTTGGCCATCCTCTCCCATAACCCTCAGGCTGTGCAATTCTGCAATTTTTTTCGTTGGACTAGGAATTTCATTGAAATCCACAATAATGAAATGACGCGACACTTCATTAAAAGTTGTGTCAGGCTCTAGCCTGGCCCTCTGCACTGCACTTTGCTGTAATTACATTTCTGATTGCATTGTTGTCTCATCTTGCGTGGTAGCTAGCTGGCTGTAGCTCAAAGTTTGTGAAATCTAACCTTGAGTCGAAATTAAATTACTTTCGGAAATGTCAGCCTCAAAGCCGTCAGATTTTGGAAAGGAAGTGCTCGAGTAATTTTACTACACGTAATTAGCGTCAAATTAAATTGCCATTAAATCAGTGAGGAGTGAACACGCCCTCGTCATCAAATCTGGAACAAATCTGGAGTCAACTGCTGCTTGCAATTTTACAATCAATGGGGGTATGCTTATTGTCAAAAATTTTCAAGATCAAGGTCATCCAAGGACTGTCCCAATCCTAATTCCAAGGACACCAAGATTTGGCTTAGTTTTATGACCCATTGTTCCTCATGCTTCACGGTGTCAAGTCAATGTGGGCTTTGTCTGCTCAACCCTTTCGGCTGGCAAAATCTGGAAGGGTTTTCGTTTCTCGTGTATTTCTCATTGTTAGAATTAGTCTAAAGACTCGCTTTTTGGCCCTGGATTTTGATGCAGTTCCAACAATGAGGTCCCTTGCAGCGGCAGCGGCCGGCAAGGTTAACCAAAGAAATCCTTTCTTTTATGAGGCGTGACATTGGTGTTGTTGTTGTTTATTTTGAGCGAAGAAATAAGGAAATCCAACCAAATTTTAAACCAAATTTTGTAAACAACAATCGACTTTGGATAGTGAATTGAGTTTCTCACAAAACACCTTGGTTGGAAAATTATCTATTTTTTCAACAAGAAAAGTCACAGTACTATTCCGCAGGACAGAATTTCTGTAATTATTGCCACTCTTACATTTTAATTAATTCTCTGAACTTGCATTGTTGACATTGCAAATTGCAATTGCTTTGACAAGCAAAATTATGCAAGAAATACTTACACTAAATGCAGCATTTTGCCAAGAATTCTGGTTTGGCCGCGCTTGGGAGCAGTGCAGTGCTGCAAACTGCAAAGCAGATTTGCAGCAATTGACGAATTTAAATTAGTAAATTCTTCATTCTTTTACAAAATTCTTACACAATCTTCTGTACATGTTAAAGGGGAAGGGTGGTGCATACATAAGAAATTGACTACTGTATCTATATCTATATGCAGCATTCTTATTAGTAAGTTAAAGTTAGGACAACCCTGCATTTGCGTCAATCTGGAGCTTAATGTCATCTCCCATCTCTACTGAAAATTTATTTTAATTTTGTGCACATTGGATGTTATACGTCTGCATAGAAATAGGGTCGTTTTCATTTTCACACCAAAAAGCTCCCCAATTTTTGTCAATTGCTTTCTCAGCTCAACTGCGTAAACATAAATAAGACGATTTTTGTTTTTATTCCAAGATTGTTGTTGTTTACGTTCACACCTGACCTGGACTTTGGCATGGACGAATGAATACTACTACTTTTCACAAACAGTGTAAAATTTAAAGTCCTTTCACCTTCGGACCATCACATACAACAGTACCTATCATTTTTGAGGAAGTAAAAGTGGAGCTGCTCATTGTTCATTTTGTTGAAGGTCTTCATTGTTGAGTGCTGACGCTGAGAAGCTGACCAATCAAATCGATGCTCTGAGACGACAATGAGAGCACCAGATCACTGGCCAACAATAATCGTAATAATCGTAAAGTAGTCACGACTTAAAATTCAAATGAAGATTGCTCTGCTCGTTGCTCATACATATGAATTTCTTCACACCTTTCCTACTAATTAAAATGCCGTCTGCCTGAGTCATCCCTTTGACTTGGCTTGGCTGGGGTTTTCAACTTTAGCAACAATGGCCACTGCACTGGTCTATGGCCATTGTTGGAGGAGATTGACTCAGATATAAATAAATTTCGCATAGGGCTGAGATGCTGGGGAACTGCAAAGGTGTTAGGATTATACAACAATGCGACTAATTTGGTTGCATTTACATACATAA
>JAQGCM010000594.1:0-23233 GCA_034699705.1 Hymenaphorura dentifera | reverse complement strand
ATATTGTGTGTAACCTGACTTCATGCATTCATCGGAACAAGATATCTGTGCCCTTTCTTCTAACTGAAGGCCCGTCTACCAATTCGGGCTTTTTTGGGCTGGCAGGCGGGAGAATAGTTTGATTATTTTGGGTGCGACGAACTGGAATTGATTTTCTCATCCTTTGCCTTCGTCCTCATTCGGACTCTGCCAGGCAGTAGGCGCCGAAACCTCTGCTCAGACTTCTAAGCATGGTTTTTGGGGCTAGGACTGCGTCATTGCATGATTCTGTTCCAGGACGTCAGGTTGCTGTTGCTGAGATGTCTGCTTCTATTTCCAAAACGAGATCTCCCGTTTTTCTAGTCTAGTCTCGGATTCAACAACCAGAAAGCCCACTTGGTTATTCTCTACACCAACATTTGCATCCAGATTCCAAACTCCACCAGAGAGAACCCGATTATCGGAGTTTCGCATAGGTTGAATAGGTCCTCCTCATATTTGAAGATTTCGTCTTCTTGGTCGTGGTCCGGGCTGTGGTTCTCGATCAACTCAACAGCAAGGAAAAAGTTCTTCATCGTATTACACTGGCTCGGTCAAACCTTGAAACCTTTAGGCATTATTCACCAAATAATGATTTTTTACCGAGTCGATGGGTTAGCTATAGCGTTTCTGTTAACTACTCCTTTGGGGCATACAAAAGAATGGGCCGGGCTCGGTTCTGCTTGAGTAGCTGGAGTAAGTCGTACGGGCTGATGATGTTCTCTGGCGCCCGTAAATGTGGAACCGAAAATATTTGCTGGTTATATTCATTCGCTTTAAAAAAGCACACGATTCCTGGATCTGGATGATTTTTATTCTTAGATAGAATTACATCTTGACTCTTGAGCCTTGAGCGGTTGATTCTTCGTTAGAACATAATGTGCACTCGTGGTGTGGTGAGGTATGTCAGTTTTTGATCAACCGACTGGGGAATCAAGAATTTGAATATTAATGAGTTGCAGCGGGAGAAAACCCTCTATCGCGTGCCCGTGCCTGGAATTGAAGGGGTGCTTTGGATTAATAAAAAATTAATTCAGAATCGATTTTTGTCCCGACGCAATTTTGAATGAGTAACATACACTCACTTTCCATGCAGTGGATGATAGCAGCCGATGTGATGTATTTTGGTTGATCTGTTCTACTGTGTTCCATGAGTACTTTGAAGATTGTTCAGCGAGGAGCAGAGCACAGAGGCCATATTTTGTTGAAGTTCGGCTATTATGAATCCTTTAAATGGTACAAAGGACTGCCAATTTTCGGTTCGGTACAAGTGGAAAAGTGGATTCCCTTGTGACGAGTAACATGTTGGGAAAGAAAGGAATTCTCTTCTGACTTAATGTTTTGTTCAATACGTTTGTTCGTTTATGTCGAGGTTGTATTCGGATTTGTTCATTTTAGATAGGGAACGGAGAGAAAGTCAAAATTGTATCCGAAGACTCTAGGGTGACATTAAAATCTGTCAACTCTGATCTAAAAAGTGACAGCAGTTGAATTTTAGACTACAACACTAGATGGTTTCACAAATTGATTGAATCATTATGGATTATGCTTCCGAATTTTAAGCAATCTTGCATTTCCATATTTTTTAAATTGGTGTTTTGTCAATCTTAAATACGATAATAATTGAAAGCTAGGCAAAAATTCTAGCAGGAGCACGTGCCGATTGCTAATTCCAACATTTTTTGTTCGTGTAAAATAGTAAAATGAGGGACCTTGTAATGTGTGAAGATCAAGTACGTGTATCGGTGTATCATATTTTGTCTGCTTACTGCTTACGTATTTTTGTTTTCTATTGCCAGGCTTGTTTTGACTAGCTAGTTGTTTGAGTACGGTGCAGGCAAAATGCGGTTTTAAAAGAATCGATATCCAAGGTCCCTAAAGCAAATTGTACCAAAGTTGGACGGCAGAGAAAGAGAGAGAAACACAAGGTTCTGCCTGACCCTATTGATTTCTCTGAACTTTACGTGTTTACAGCTTTTCCTGGTATCCTCTATTGTCTATTCATTGTTTCCCGGATTCTATTTCAGAAATTTTCATTTTATTTCACTATATTTAACTTTACTTCATTAAGTAAATGGCAAAAGACGAACTTTAGCCGCTTCATCTCAAGGCATCGGTCTCATCGGTGTTTCGAATCTCATATTATTTGTGAAGTTGTATCCTGCAGCAATTTCAACATGATTAAATTTCATTTTCTTCTAACTTTGAGATTTTGTCCCAAGGCTAATATTGTAAAGATGAAGAGTTGGAATTAGTTTTTTGGTACGGAAAAGAAGTGCTTGAAAGTTGGATTGGAAGATTGGATATGGATGAACAGGGTTAAAATTAATTTCTTTGTACCTTTGTTGGGTTTGAGAGTGGCAGTAGGGATTTGAAAAGGAAAGGATTGTTTTGTTTTGCTTAAAGAACGGGATCGGAAACCCAAATGCAAGTTGGACTTTTCGGTAACATTGGGATTGGGAAGTGTCGATGTGAATTTAGTTGTCGGATTTCATTGAAATTTCAACCTTGAAGTAATGCCGGCGGAGAATAGCAGAATACACATGGTAAAATGATATGTTGTTTTAAGTGATTGGATATTGGATGCTAAGGCAGTCAGTTCTGCGTCTGGTTGGCTGGCATTGAATCTAAGTCCTTGGGAATATTGTAACTTTTGTCACACGCAGAGGTGGCAGAAGTATATTGCTTGTTCAATTCTAAGTTGTTGGCTGCAACTTAGAATCAATTTTCTAGATCTTCAATTTTAACCCTATTTCTATAGATCTATATTTGGAATAAAAATGCTTCCAAGGCAAGGATTGTCGGATGTCAAATTTATGCCTGGACGAATTCATGAATTCAATTTTTGTAATAGTTTTTTTAGCAATCAGTTCGCTGGATGGATGGAGAATCTC
Organism: Hymenaphorura dentifera; assembly: GCA_034699705.1. Taxonomy (NCBI): domain Eukaryota; kingdom Metazoa; phylum Arthropoda; class Collembola; order Poduromorpha; family Onychiuridae; genus Hymenaphorura; species Hymenaphorura dentifera. Next base: position 20,321 of record JAQGCM010000594.1, on the reverse strand, counting down.
CCTTGCTTCGCTTTTCTCCCTCTCTCTCTCGCCATAATTCTACCTCCTCAAGGAAGATTAAAAACTAATTAGGTGGCACTGCCAAAGTGCTTTAGTTTTGACATCGGTGTAGTCAATGTCGTTAATTGTCAGCCTGGAATACTGGATCCTTATATTGCCTATCGGTTTCGGTTTCTGATCCTCTTAGTTCAGATTAAAATCGTTGTCTTGTCGTTGTGGTGTGGTGTATGGTGTTATGGTTATGGTCGAGTGATAGAGTGGTAGGGCTCACACATTTTGGAGATCTCCGAAGCAAACCCTAGTGCTCTGGTTTCGGTTTGATCATTTATTGCACTTCCAAGCTGAAGCTCGAGCTCTAGTATCTATCCTTCCTTCAAATATAGGAATAGAAGAGCTTCTCCGTGTTTTCTTAGAGTAACGGGTTTAACTATAGGAAGGAAGGAAGCTATAGTTTTATTCATGACTATGGATTCTGTGTTTGCACTCCTCTCCTATTCCTATAGTTTAGTTTAGGTGTGCTCTGGTGCAAGTGAAAAGGACTAGCAGAGTAGTCGTCGTTCGTCGACAAAGTGCGTGCCTGAGAGGCAAAGCAAAGGAAAAAGAGAAATTTTGCGGCACGTGGCGTTTCATCGATCTTTTTCTCTCGCTCTGTACTTCAAGTCATGTCGTCGAAAACTGCAAAGAATTGGGAGAACGAATACGAATGGAATGAACATTTTTGAGTCTTCCTATTTCCCATCATGTTGCTTTGAAGAAGAACATGTAAAATCCAAAATGTAGCAGCACAACTTTGCTGACACCGTAAAATTCATGCATAAAATACGTACAAAGTGCGGAACGAAGAACGAGGTGCCAGCCTGTCGAGCCAGAGCCAGGTAGAGAGGGAGGAAACTGAAATGCCAAAATGCGTTCGAGCGACCTGGCGTTCACATTGTTTATTCTTAAGCTTTGAATTTATTCTCAAGGCACTAAATGACAAGTCGGAACTGTGCTAGAATTTAATTGACATTGCAAAATCGGGATGGGTCAATTAAATTTTGAAGTACTTTGGCGTTGGAGAGTGGCGTCGAAGGAAGCAGATTTTTCTAATGCGAGTTTCTCACACGTAAAGGAATAAAAAAATAGAAATGCTCCCATGTCTGATCAGTCACCTAAGCATCACGTATTCAGATTCGAAATATCGACTTGTACATTTGAAATATGAATAGGAAGGACTGCTCAAATTAAGTTTGAAATGTGCAAAGGTAAAGTGCTGAGCGAAAAGTCGCATGCGAATGTAGTGCAACCTGGGACCTGGACCAGTGTACTAAAGGGGGAGTTCTAAATTAGTCAAACTGACGTCGGTTCGGTGCGTAAAAATGATGCGAAGGAAAAATGACAGCTATTTGAATAGTAATTACGTGGTGCTCTGACACAATTCTGATATGAGAATATGAGAGCTAAAACCTTGGCAAACAAAGATAAGGTTCGGGCGAGTCGGCGGGTAGGTCGGCTTAGTTCATTCTTCGGAAGATAACCCAGTTTTTATTAAAATAAAATCGATGCACGTTAAAAATGTGCACAACCACACATAAGTTGCTAGTGTAAATCTTTCACCATTTCCTGGTACAAATTTTATTGAATTCTGGCTATGAAGTGGAGGCTCATAACGACACGAGGTCAGGGATTGTATGCATTTTAAAAATATTATGAAATCTGATGGGAAATGCAGGCAGTTTGCGAGTTAATTTTATTTCATTCATTTGTATGTTGTGGTAGTCAATCTCTTTAGTGACATTAAATTTCACGTTGTAAGTTGTAATTCGCAACTGAGAATGCGTTTGTTGGAAATCTGCCAAGCATTATTATGCCGTGAACAAAATGCATTCAGAGCTTTCCATTAACCCTTTACATTAATTTCACTGCCGGCACAGGTAGTGCAGGAAGTGTCACTTCACCTACCTGCACATCAAGTTAATCAAGTTTTTTTTAAAAATTCAAATGCTATTATTTTGTTGAATAAAAAAGAAAAACAATACTGATTATAAAATTGATTGTTTGATCGAATAAAAGCTGTTATAATTTTTCAGAAATGATACTCACGTCCAAAACTTGGATTGGAATTATATAACTCCCGTTGTGTTTGAGTAATGAATGAAACGGTTGCGTAACATTTTCTAAATATAACACATTATTATCGTTAGGTACTTGTAGGAAATAAAGGAACATGTGTGTTTATTTTCTCGTTCAAAGTTTGAAGGTCACTTCTTCCCTCACGTTTGCTTAAGTTTCATTAAGTTGCGCAATTCCATGCGTTATTTTGTGTAATATTTGCGCGTGCACCATAAGGATAGTCAATGAATTAGGTAGGCTGTTGTTCGAGAGTATATAAGTGAATGTTTTTGTGAAAGAAAATCCTCTTAATCACTGCCAATGTCAAGTTGAATTCATCATTTCCTTGTTTTGCTCGCTCTAGGAGCAGTTGGATGCATAAACTGACTTTACGTATAGTTGACAATCTGGGTCACCCGGGATTGGGATTGAAAATGAAAATGTGTAATGCGAATGGGAATCACTGAATCTCATGGCTGTAGCTCGTTCTTTGCGCTATGTAAAAATTCCAAATTTTAACACCAAGTTCTGAATTGTGTAGCACCTAGTCCGCCTAGTCGCATGGATTTTAAAGGTGAATATTTCCTATTGTGAAAGTTTGCTTTGCTGATTCGGGAAAGCGCAGTTGTAATGCCCGATGAATGTTTTTCTTAAGTCAAAAGAATGTGAATTACGTAAATTAAATTAGCCGTGAATATGGATTGGTTAGGGGATGAGCAAATGTTCTAGGTTGGAATGGTAGGGAAGTAGAAATACTATGAAGGTTGTGCATTTCAAAACAATGCGTGAGTAACTGTAAACAACACTCTTGAGCAAGTGTGTAATTCAAATAAAAATGTTTTTTTTTGCAATGTTATGCGAAACGGCACAATAGCATTGAAATTTGGTTGAGTGAGATTTAACTTTTGGGGGACCAACTCATTCCACGACTCTGCTAGCATTGTCATGGCCAAAACTTTAGGATTTCAGAGACTCACTAATTCACTCCCTTCTTCGCTTGTACGCATTTTAATGGAGGACACTGACATTTGCTTTGCTTTTCCTCTGCTGGTCGATAACAACATTCCTCCATGAGTATGTGCAGTGTAAGGCGTAATGCGTAACGCGTAGGAGGACATTATGTAACCGGTTTAGGCAGGTCTGTCCCCATAGGAAGGACCTTTTTGTGCAAATTTGTGTTCACGAATGACCATTCAATTTTGAAGAGTTTGGTTAGCTAGTTACTTGGTTAGCTGCTGTGTCGGGCTGCAGTATTTTACCAGCTCCAAAGGTTGTAAAATGAGGGCTAAAACCATAAAATTTAATTGCGCTTATGCATTAGTTAGATCTTTAGAATAATTTAGACTAGATGTATTTTATGCACACCAACATCACCGTTAACAGCTTAGGTAATTGGTGCGATAGTGGTCACTGCAATTTTGCTTGAACCGTTTGGCCTCAAATCGAGTAATTAAAAAATTAATATTTGATTGGAAAATGTCAATCGCCTGTCGGCTTCAAGCTCTGCAAAATGAAAAGGATCACGTTTTGCATTAACTGCATTTTAAATGTATGGCCTATCCAACACTAGCCATTTTTATTTGAGCGGTTGTGTAATGATCAGTTCCAGTTATTGTTTACTGAATGCAAATAATGATGTACTATGTACAAAATATGGAAGTTTGCATTTGAAGGGTGGGACACTGACACTGTGACCGTAAAATAACAACTCTATCCAGGCAGGGCTGTGCCGCTGTGCAAAATCGTATTTTAACTTTGACCAATGAGTGCACTTCTTTCTATAATAAATGAATAAAGACTGATTTGACACTTTAGGTGATGACGGCAATTGACATCTTTTACCCACTTTTTGTCGAGGGTTTTCCACCCCTTGCGACACAGTGTCAGTAGGGAGTCCAATTCCAAGACTAAAAAATAAACAAGTGGTTGCCTAATTCAATGTAGCTGCTGACCCTTGACTTGATTTTTAGGGCTATAGCAAATAATAGCAATAGCTGTCCATTTTTATTTACATCATCTCAGCCCAGCAGCGACAGCGACAATGCTCCAATGCTGCTGCTGACGACGTTGAAAACCTATGAATTGGGTTGACTGTTTTGTTTGACAGTTTAAACCGAACTTCTTACCAGCCTAGAAGCAATAATTATTACGTCTTCACAATCTGACCCAGGATATGCTACGGTTGTCGAGGAAGTAAAGACGTGATTATAATATAGGGGAGGAAATAGAGGGGTTCTGGCAATGTAGACCATATGGTTGGTGTTTGGAAGATTTAGGCAGGTAGGTAGGAAAAATAATGTATAAATCGGTTTGAAGTCCTCAGGGGAAAAAGTTTAAACTCTCGACCTCGTCTCGAGCCCCAAACTACACACTTTTTATAATGTTGGCCCATTTAAAAATAGAGAGTGGCAAGGGCGTAAGGGTTCCGTTTGGCTTTTATGAATGTGAACGGACCTACCTATTTATTGTGATACTTCGTTTGGGGACACAAGTTTTATATTTCAAGGTTCTTCTAGCCAACTATTTTCAATGCAGTGTTTTTAAGCGAGCACTTAAAGTGTTCGCCGACAAATCAATAAATGAACTTGTACATTCTTTTGATGATGTTTTAAAATAAAACTGGGTGTGGGTTCAAGTTGTCCAACTAATGGGAACCTAGAATCCATCAATTCGCAATTGTGTGTTGGGTTTACTCATTTGAACCTTTTGGCTCAACCATCAGATGCGTAGGACTGCCTTAGAGCAGACGGGAACTCGGGACAACGCTCCGAGTTAAGTTGACAAATGACATTTACGAATTGAGCACGAAATAAAATAATTTGAGGTTACGTAAGAAGACTTGACCTTTTTATTATTTCCTGAGTATAAATAAATGTAGTGCGCTATTTGTCTCTGAGAGACATTTGCGTGGTACTGTCCGAAACCTTGAGTTATGAAATACTGATAAGTGCTAACTGCATGGCAATATTGCATGTATGGTTTGGTTAGTGTCGGTAGTCGGTGCATGTTTGAAATATTCCCAGAGTAATAGGTACGTGATGGTTATGCTTTGTTTCATTTTATTTTGTTGTCGTTTGTTTTGTCCGTGCCCTAGTTTTGCGTTAATCTCAAGGCGGCTTTAATCTCAATAGCTCTCTGGCTTGGCGAATAAATGGCACGTTAGTTTGCTGAGCTTTACGTGCGTGCGTGCTGGGTTGTGCAGGAAATGAGTCAGGATTGGTTAGGTGTGTTCAAAGTCCTTGCCTGCATTTTTTAGATTTTAGAACAACGCAGTGTTGGTTGAGATTTTGAATTATTTACCTGACTTCAGTTGGAGATTAGCCGAATTGATGGGCGACTGGTGTGCAGTGTGTGTAGGGCACTTGTTAATGTTTTGCAATGTTTTTTTTGATAGCCGCCCTACATGCAACCTAAAATGTCAAGGAATGAAAATGAAACCATTCATACTGTGATAAGGTTAAATCGACCGACTTTCATGAAACGTGATGTCAATAATAGGTGCTAATCTGAACGAACGGTTTGTTTTGACGGGCGACAGTACGCCTAAAAATGGATTTTGGATATCAAAAGGAATTATCGCAATTTGAGGGTATTAGGTTTACTATTTTTATCGTTGTTGAGAGAATTATGTTGAGAGCACTTGAAGTGCCAATCGTAGAATTACTTCAAATTGCTTTCAAACCAAACCTCTGCACTTGTGCACGCTAAACATTTTTTATTCTTGCGTTTTTATAGTTTCTGTTTAGCCCTAAGCGTTAGTTGTTTTACTCGAGGGTGTCATTGAATTCTATTCGACTGCGTATACTATCTGAATTTACATTCGACGTTACTATTATTACCTTGAGGAGTTCTTGGTCTGGCTGAGGCTGAGTGATTCTCGGTTGTGGTTTTAATGTATTTTAATTTATTCCCAAGTTTGGGGTGTCTCTTTTTATTCTAATTAGAGACGAAAGCCTTGGGTTGAGCGCTTTCTACCGTTTCGTCTGCACGGAAGGATATTGTAATGCTTTCTGATATCGTCAGGACTTTCCAGGACTGCAGTCGCACGCAGTGCATTCAACTTAACAATTTTAATTATGAATTTTAATGTTTGTAATTAAGACATGACTTTGTCTCAACCCTTGCTTGAAATGCTAATATTTATTCCAGCACGTGCGGTAGGATATCTCTTGAAACGAAAGTGATGGAGATGGTGATGTGGAGATTTGTTAACAAAATCCGGAGATTGAATTGATTTGGGCCTCCGGGATTGAATGACAAAGACGAGATTAGTCAAACTTGGGTTTGAAAGTTTTAGTTTTAGCTCCAGAAAGTCTTGATTTCTTCCTTTATTGAGTTGAAATTTCACTTTGCACAAGGCGAAGGCCCTTGGTGAAAGCTACAGCTACAAGCGACAGTCTTCGTATGCACTCAAATGTGGCTTATACTTAAAACCGAGTACTCTTCAATTTTTCCAACTTAAATTATAATTATAACTACAAATTTATATTATTTCCTCATGCCACTGTTTGCTTGATTATAACTTTTACAACTTTTACTTAGCGATTAAGACGTGTATTGAGTTACGTTTCAGAAGCTTTCTAGCAAAATCAGAAGGGCTGTTGGCGTTGGATTGTTGATTTCAGAATTTTGAGTTGGATTTGTTGGATTGATTTCCTTTGTTTGTTTTCACTTTTCCAAAAAATTCTTAGTTGGATATATTGGTATTTAATACTGAGTCATTTTTGATTTATGAAGCATGGGTTAGCCCGCAGTTAATCAAGTTGCTATTAAATTTTCATCACATTTTGCAAATTGCAAAGCTGCGTTTACGCAATTCTCAAATATTCATTTGTTTCATTCAAGAAGGATGAGTAAGGTTGTTGATAGTAGTAGAATAGTAACGCATATTGAAGTGCAGTCGAGTTGGTGTTGAATAAGAGAAAGGGAAGGGGTTAGGTGATCGTAGAAATGCAAGTTTAATGGGAGGATTGTTACTGCGTTGCAATTTAAGAATTGCATGCAATGCTGCACCTGAGGTGAAGAACCTGAGCTGAGTCAGCCCAACTAACCAACAAAAAAATAATGATGGTTATTTTTTCTACATGCTATCTCGTGTAGTCTGACTGACTCTTTTGCAACATTCACTTGACTTCACGACACTCAACGTAGTAATCAAAATAATGTTAAAGCTCTTGCAGCGGTGGATTCATTCCATTTGTTTGGCTTGAATGTAGGAGTTGCGTTTCTGGTGGATATGAAATGCATTATTTAGGCGCTATGACGGTGTTTAGTTTAATGGTTTCGACACAGATTGTACGAACTAGTCATAAACGCGGGCAGCAGTTTAGTTATTATAATCCGTACTCTGTAATGTATAATCCATAATGGCATTGAAGGAAAGGTTGAGGACACACTACTAAAATGTAATGCGTTTCTTAGAAACAAAAGTGAAATGTGTTCTTCTAGTGAAAATGATAGCCGCAATTTTCGATTCGGATTGAGTAATGGTAATAGTAAATCCTCCCTATGCTAACAGCAACAGCTTGCACTAATAGTATAGGGTAGTTTATTATTCAAGAGTTCCATATGTAGCGTAGCGTGTAACATCACAAGTGTTTTTCTAAATGTTTTTGGATGAAAGACCTTTGCGGAGTACAAGTGCAGCTTACTGGGGCAGTGAAGAGCAACATTTTCATTAAAATTGTATTTGATTGCGCTCGGCGTCTGCTTTCATAGCAGCACACGAAAGCATTTACATTTCCAGCACTTTTATCGAACCGCACCTTCTCAAGCCTTTGGTTGAGACTTTGCAACGTAGCTTTGCTCTTTGCCCAAGTCATGGTTGGACTGAGGGAGCATTATGATAATGCTGCCATTTTATATTGATTTCCAATGTTAGTTCAGCACGCCAATGTTAGGTTGGCTTTGGAATAAAATAGAAAAATAAAGAAATTTGACCGGGACGGATTTGGTTGAACAACAACTATTTTAGGGGACGGTCTGCCTGCTTAATCGTCAACCGTTACAATTTTGTATTTGTCCGACTTTTTCAAATTTATTTTGAATGTTGAAGCTCAAGGTGGGCGGGGGCGATGGATTCACCAGGTGCACGTCCTAATATAAATTGTCTAAAACTTTATTGACCGTAAACTTCCAATCTTGGAAGCAAATCTGGCATTGACATTTTCGGCATTTGCCATTTATGGCTACGAAAAATATGTGTTATTGGTACGTTGTGAAAGGCTGATATTATGGGTTTGGAACTTTGTGTGGGTTCCAAACAATAAAATTACTATCGGGTAAACCTAACCCTCCAAATGTGGATGCCACGTTTTAAAGTGGACGTACTTAAACTCGATATTATTTGATCGCTTTTGTCACCTGGAACGTCAGGCCCAGAACAATCAGTTCAATAAATTTTATTGTTATTGCGGTGCTCAGGGTGGGCACAAGAACATTGTTCCAGTACTTCCGGGTCTCACGGCCTGGCTAGCGTCACAAGGTACAACCGGGTCCGTTTCGTGTGACATTTATTTAATGATCTCTTTTAAATCGGGGGGTTGAATAGATAATTTAACTAGAACAGGTATTCGTATTCAATTCATGTAGTATTGTAACTGGTCCCATTACTCCCATCCATATATAAGAAGGAATGCTTCAAGTAATGACTTTTTTGTTGTAGGAGAACTCCAAATTAACAATGCAATTTGTTTTTGTGATTTCAGATGGGTTTGCGAAGACTTTCTCGAACACAAAACAGCGGTGGAGTTGACGAAAACCCTGAACGACTACGATGGGCAGAGCTACGAGAGTATGAAAGGACTCTGTGACCGTTACAATCGTTCTATTGACCAAATTGTCAATTTGGTAAGTACAATATTCACAATCGCGGGCTTTTCCTAATTCCGTGGATCCTAGTTCGTGCCCAGCATGAAATACTCCGATTAAAAATTACGACTGGAAAATTGCATTCGAGTAATTGTAACGTTTACGATTATTGAGACGGATGTCCCAACTGTTAGTTACGCCTTGAAGTTTTTCCCGTCCTACCCTGTGTTTTGAAAATTGGATGGGCAGCTTCTTAGAAAGTGAGGACAGTTCTTGGACCTAATTTACTGATTTATGCGCTCAATATTTATGTTTATTGTAGTTTGGGGAAGGTTAGGCACAAAAGGATAGAACGGGACGAATGTTGTGTTTATGGCAGGCCAGGCAATTGTTAGCTGATACAAATAAGAGAGTTGGAAATCATTCACTACGTGCTGCACTTAATTGCAGTGCATGAAATTGTCCAATAATTATTGTTGCAGAGAATTATGTCAAACTAAGTTTGGAGGAGAACATTTTACTTTTAAGTGGTAGTATTTCCATTGGTTTGGTTGTATTGAAGAGTTCATGATTTTCATTTAATCAGTTTAATGCATTTATTGCAACCCAATGTATCAATGAAATGACGACCAAACGAATTATAAATGGTTGTTTTGAAATTCTACAGGAAAAAGGAACAGGAAGACTTGCACAGCGGGTGCTGCAAAGAGCTTCCCGGGGATTGCTAAAACACATAATTCAGCAGCAAGTCTACAATGTCGCGGTGACTGACCCTATTAGACTAAATCAGTATGAAGCATGGGCCCCTGAAGTGTACGGAGAGACATCCTACGACCTTGTGGCTCAAATCATAGATCAACTTCATATCACAGAAGAGGATACTTTCATTGATCTCGGGTCTGGAGTTGGTCAAGTCGTCCTTCAAATTGCTGGTGCGACCCCGTGTAAAGTTTGTGTAGGAATCGAGAAAGCCGATGTCCCTTCTGCCTATGCCAAAGTGAGTTCTTAAGCAATGTGGATATTTTATGAAGGAAGAATTGTTTAATTAAATTTGATTCATTTCATTGCACTATAGGATATGGAGCGCCATTTCCGGAAGTGGATGCGATGGTACGGAAAAAAGTTCGGCGAATTTAAGTTAATCAAAGGGGATTTTCTGACGGACGAAATGAACGAGAAAATTGTTTCTTCCACCATTGTTTTTGTAAATAATTTTGTATTTGGCCCAACCGTTGACCATAAGTTAAAGGAGCGGTTTCAGTATCTCAACGATGGTAAATTTTCAAACCGAATAAATGTTAATATGTGTGAGAAGTAATTTTTAATGCGTTCAATTCGTTTGTTTAGGTGCTCGAATTGTTTCATCCAAAGCTTTCTGTCCACTTAATTTCCGTATAACGGATCGGAACTTAAGTGACATTGGATCTATCATTCATGTGTCTGAATTAGCTCCTAAAGGAAGTGTTTCTTGGACGGACAAACAAGTTTCGTATTATTTGCATGTCATCGACCAGGCTAGACTGGAACGTTATTTTCAAAGCAAGAAAGGTGGAGGAGGCGGTCAAACACCACCGAGATGCCGAAATAAATTTTTGGGTGAGCCTTGGTTTGTTTTATTGGGTCGATGATAATAGGTATCCGCATGCGCCCAGTTTGAATGATTAAGTAAGATATAGAAATTGTTAAATAAAAGTTATCTTAAACGTTACACAGCTAATGGGAAGTCAGACGCCCTCAAAGCAATTGACTCCAGTTCAAATGATTCCAACTCAAATTGGGATCGCCATATGATGCCTGGGGACGAATTGGAAGACAGTGACGAGCATGGAGTTGTTGGTCCAACGACACGGAGAGCTTGGTCAGATTGGTGTTCTAGCCGCGGAAAAAGTTCAAAAGAAAATAGTGAAGATGATACAACTGTTCATCATCCTACCAGAAATAATAGATCTCTGTCCCAAGGAAATGTTCCCAGAGGGAAGAAACGTGGAAAGAAGAAAGGTCGGAAATTGGCCAAGAATAAGGTTCGCAATTCTTCTTTTGAAGTCACAAATTTTTCAGACACTAAACAAAGTTATAGAATGCGATCATGCACCAATTTAATTTTTTTTTTGCAAATTGAGTCTAACTAGATTTTAACCTTTACACGTGACATTATACAAACTTTAATGTTGCTCAAAATGTAAAGAAAAATGTGTACAATTCTACATTTTGCGTCTCCATATTTACAACTAAAACTCACAGCCAGAGTGGGACTTATCCTAACCTTATATTAAATACATTTTTGTCTTTTATGATCAGCTATTGAGCCTTGCATTCGATAGGGAATGCACTCTGAGTATGAGACTCTTTCCTTTCAAACAAATATTCAAGTCCCATTCTATAGCTTAAAATATTTATTGGGAATTTTCTTTTGTTTGCTAAAGTTCAGACTACATTTTTCATAAATATTCATCAGAAAATTGGCTGGTACTGGTATGCTCTGCATCATAATATTTGAATTCCTAAACAAATTGTGTTAAACAAAGTACGAAGCAGCAAGCAGCAACTAGTTTGCTGTGCAATGTTTTGAATAGGATTGAAAATGATTGCCCTCTCTCGCTGTAGTTTCATTTTCGAATGAATTCCAAATTTTTGTAGTTCGTCAATAATTGCAGTGGTCACTTACACTTAGCATGATAAATGTGTCCCGCAGAAATAGAAATGCCATCCCATTGACGTGAATATGTTTAAATGTTTATACCAGTCGCTGTTTTTTCGATATTGAAAGTGCAATTCCTTCCGCATTGCTTTAACCTTGTGCTAGTGCAAGTATTTCACTTGAAGAGGATAGGAGCTCCAGCTTTTTGGTTCTAATATTGCAAGCCGATATTGAAGCCGTCAATTGAACAGTCAATCGTTTACACAAATATTGGCCTGTGTGGCCCTTTGTTTACTTGATTCTTGTTCTAAATGGGGGGAAATGGGTAATCGAATTCGTCTAACCGTACAACAAGCAATGGCTGGTCGGATTTTGAATTATTTGAAGAATAAACGTGGCCAGGTTTGGCTCAATTCGGTACGTCGGGATACCTTAAAATACATTAAAATTAAAAAAACGGTTTACGGAAGGTAGGCATTGAAATTATTTAAAATGTGCTAACATTAGCATTGAAGTCGAGGTCAGCTAGTACTTTCGTGAGACACTTATGTTGCTAATATTTGTGACGGGTCCATTGACACCAAACTCACCATTCTCAACTCATTAAGTAGTTCGGCCCGCAAATAACCAGGAAGTCGAGGAAGGTTTTCTTGATGACGTGATGACGATGGCGCTTCTCGACTCTTGACCATGTTTGTGGTTTTCAGTTTCTGTTTAATTTGTTCTCAGGTTTCGAAGGAGTGTGAAGATGACCTTGCCACGATTATTGCTCCTGTGGTTAATGGGAAAACGGCAGTAATAAACTTACCGCCTCCACCGATCCAAGCTACTGCCAGAGGTGGAGGAATTGCGGCGCGCAAACCGAAAGGTCGAGTCAAAAAATCAAAATCCAAGAAAGTTGTGAAAATAGAGGGTCTAGATTTTCTACACATGCGAACCCTGGAAAGTACTTTGGGTCAAGGTAGGAACCTCACATTGAGACGGATCCTTTCGTTTGTACTTCCGTAAATGCTTATATTGTAATTTCGAATTCGATCAAAACCTTAACCTAACTTTATAGAAGGACAGAAGCTACCACCGGCACCCGGTTGTGTGGACCAACGACTCACTAAACTTACCACAATAGCACCGACCGGTGTCATTAGGCATGAAGAGCTCACGATACCATCAAGTGACACTCCTTACGCTCTGCAGAAGCTACTTGATATTTTCCGAAGTCAAATGCTGGATGCAGTGGAGTCGATGAAGTCTCCAGAATACCGCCAGCAGATCCTGGATCAAATCGAGTTGGAGAAGAAGAGAAATGAGTACTTAAATATGCGGCGTGACCAGCTGAATGGAATGATTAAGCGTCTTATCTCGGACTCAACTATTCTCCTTCGCAATAAACTAGAGGAACTTAATATTCCTGGTGAAGGGGCTACTGCAGACACCCTTCTTTCAGAGGTACGAGAATCAAATGTTTCTAGCGTAGTATTTATTTCTTTGCTAGGTTTACGCTCTTTTAATTATTTAGGTTTTGGTACAACTTTGTTGGTTATGTAAAATCAATCTAGTAATTTTTGTCATGCAGAATTGATTTGCTAAAATAACACTCTGCTTCCACATTTCAGGCTAGAGATATTGTGGTTCGTCACAAGCACATCCAGGCAGAAGTCACCAAACTTCAGAACGAGGTGACAGAGTTAGAACACAAGAAAGAAGCTCTCGTTGAGGAGAGGAAGGGGGAAATGATGGAAATGTGCAGAAAAGCTGGCGTCGTAAATGGACTCAACGGCGAAGGTGACATCGACAAGATTTGCCGGCAATATCTCATGCATGAACTAACCATGACCCTGACTCAGCGCAAACAACTTGAGAACAAATTGGCACACTGCGAGCCTGAAGTAATTGCTCTAGAGAAGCGAGTCTCAAGTCTTGAGCAGAACCAACACAGCCAAGTGCAGGTTCAATTGAGAACTATTTCCTCACCTGCCGGAGGAGCATTTCAGCAAAATCATATTTCTTCCCCGCAACCGCAGACACCTCCCAAAATACTTCCGAAGAAAGATAAGCCCCTTAATCGAACCCGTTCTCAGGAATGGCCTGACGTTCCGGATGTTGGCCGAATCCAAGAAAATAATCCTGAAGTTCTGGCAAAGAAAATATTGGAGACCGGAAGAAAAATTGAAGCAGGAAAACTTCCACGGAATAAGAATCCACCGAATGGGATTGTGATTGGAAGTATGCCTGGACCCAAACCAAGCCCTCCTGTAAAACAAGCTCGAGATGGGAATATCCCCCAATTGTTGCCGCAAATGACAACCCCCAAAATGTCTTTCTATCAAGACCGAATCGAAAATATAATTACATCAGTGTTGAACGAACCTGGACCACAGAATTCGGCAAATAGGATGTCTCAGTACCAACATCAGCCACAACAAATTCAGAAGCCTAATCAGTACTCGCCCATGAAGCAAATACCACCACCGCCAGGTTCTCCACCCGGTATTCACGGGGAAGGGAAAAATAATAAGAAAATTCCACTTTCTCCTGACATTTGCTACAAAAACCGTTCTACTCCAGGGAAAGTAGCTCTTAGGGCTCATCTCACAAATGTATCCGGGAGCCTCGACAGAGAGAAGAAGGGAATAGAGAATGACCCCGGGCGGGGCCCCAGAACAATCGCAGACTTCGTTTCAGGAGAAATCGAGCGGTCCTTATTGGAACAACGTAAGCCGAATAAATTATTGTCATTGGAAATAAATGGGTTGAATTCGCCACCAATTCGAACTGCAGTCTATTCACCCATCTCGAGACCCAATTCGAATGAAAATATTCCAGAGACGCTGAGTACGGGAATCAGTAGCAATTATCCCGGGCGGGCTTCCGTGCTCGTGAGTGCTAAAGCTACACCTTCGGCTAACGTTGGTTTAACCCAAATGGAAGGACTAGCGGCTGGGCTTCAAGCAAGACTCCACTCAATTGATAAAAGTACAAAGAAAAATATTGGAATGGGATCAGCCGCTGGCAATGAGATGCATAGTTCAGTCAAGGGGAAAAAAGTGATTGAAAGTCCAGCTGGCGGCGTTGTTACAGAAGTTGTTCTTGGTGGTCCAGCGGATGAAGTTCTTCAAGCTGACATGGGCAAAAATCCAGACAGTGTGCTTCGCGTAGTGAGAAAAAGAGTCAGCGATTCGAGTGCAAATGTAAGTGCCTTGCTAGTTAGTATAATTTTTTTTTAAATTCATTCTTTTTCACAACAGATTTCTTTACGGGAGAAATTAGATGAAATAAAAAAACCAAAATTTTCCCAAATGTTTCAGATAACTTCAGTGCCGCCGAAAAAGCAGTCAATGGGGATGGTCTCTGGCTCTGGAACATCGTATGATCAGAATGCAGGACCTCCGAAAACGCCAACACCAACCCCAAGTCCTAAGCCAAGCTCGACGTCTTCATCACGTCCAAACTCCGCTTATCGCAATAATGGGGATTACCAGGCTATATCCGTAGGACATGCTGACTTTGGGATTCAGTCAAGTAATATTTCTGGAACTCCGCCACCACTGAGAGTTCCAACGCCTGGAAGCCTTCTTGCGTCGTCCTCCGATGACAAAATTGGAAACGATGATCCGTTGCGTGCAGATGACTATCAAGGTATGCCTAAGTTGTATCCAATGGTGTCAATGATCCAATCCCACAATCAATTCCTATCATAACTTTGCATTTGACAGTTGAATGCTAAGTTTAGTCCAAGATTTAGAAAATCTAACACTTCAAATTTGATTTTGCTTCTTTTCCGACTTCTTTGCGCCTCTGTTCTTTTATTTCAAAAAATCAAGTTTTGTTATTTCGTTTATGTGACATTTTCACTTACTTTTTGTTTTGTATGACATCAATCAATCGATTTTTGTTTACTGGTTTGTGAGGTGGGTAGTATTCCGTGGAGAGTACTATGACTAGGTGTGTCCATCCATTCCACTGACTAAATTTAATTTTATAAGCAGCGTTAGAATAATAATAATATTGCAATGGTATGTAATTTATAATAGAGAAAATGCGTATTTGTCCGCGTAGTAAGTCAAATTCATAATGTGTTCAAAATGATTTCATTGCTCAGGGAAATAATAATAATTGCTCAAATCTCTCATAGTTGAGGAAATAAATTATTTGCTATGACTTGCCATTTATCAATCGTTACTTATAAAAAGAGACTGGTTCAAATCAAGGGATTACCCACTTTCAGACAGATTTAATGAATGTAAACAAAGTGAAAAAATCCGGTAAAATAAAAGAAAACCAATCATGACAATTATTTACATTCTTGACTCCTCTTTTCTTTTTTGGAATTGGCGGAACCTTGCTTGCCGTTTATTTAATTTCATCTATTTTTGGTTGAAGTTCTTTAGATGTTTTGGAAGGTTTAAGTTTCATTTCCGGCTCGTAGTTATCCTTTGGTTTGGTCTCATTTTGTTGAAATAAATCTATTTTGGTGAGAAGGACTTTCTCGCCTCGCAGTCTATGGATATCGCCAATCTCGCCAGAACATAGCAGCTGAACCCAGCCAATCAGGTGTTGAAAATTGTTAAAAGTCTAAGTTTTATGTAAACCGAAGAACAACTTTCTTGTAAATTCAAGACCTGACCCTTTAAGGTTTAGCGTACTTTGTGCTTTTATCCTTTTAAAGGCCCTTCATTTTTATTTATTTCATTCGAATGCTTTTTACATTTCGAATTTAGCTTTTTTGCACTCTCCAGTCACCGATTTTGACACTTACCTAGCTTTATATTATTTGTAAATGAAATTATAAACTTGAATTCATTTTTATCTCAGGAGGAAGTGGGAATTCGAATAGGACCGATGCCGGTAGTGTTCCACGGATGGACTCACCAACAAAACAATGGCAAAATAAAGTCTCATCCAATTTTGAACGACTGTTTTGTTTCGCAAATGAGATCGATCGAAGGCGTCGAAGCACAGAAGCAGGTTCGAATGGAAGTTCGCCGCGAGCTGGGCGAGGAAATGGCGAACCTTCTTCCTCGCCATCTGTCTCAACCACAACCACGAGTCGGGGCTCGGCAAGAGAATTGGAAAGACCAAAAACACCGTCGACAACAATGGACTGCACTACGTCACCAGACTCAGGGATTGATAAAGATCTGCCCACATCTGCAGATTGGTTGGGCGCGAGTAGTACTAGTAATGATAACGCAGGCATTAGCAGCAGTAGTAGTTGTAGTCAAGTTGTGAGTAGTAATTCTTATCGAAGGCTTGGGGAACTCGAACTCCCACGCACACCAAGTCCGTCTCATGCTGACGAAAATGATGACATGGACATGGAATTGGATCAGCCCATGAGAGTCCTCACTCCAGGAAGTACTTTGATTAAAGCGGAAAAAATGGAACCCGGAATAAACTTTGACGAGCCGCCACCAACCCCCAGACTGCACTATTTTCATCACGAACATGATGATGAACCCTCCCCACAACCACAGCAGTCACGATCCAAAACTCAGTCGAAAGAGTCAACCGTCAAGGTTGAGAAAGTTGAAATGCCAGATCTTCCCAACCCTCCAGTTACTCCAACTCCAACAACACCGAAACTACCGCAAGAGGTGGTTACAAATTTGAGTGACACGCAGGTAAACAGCAATCTAAATTCGATCCATTCGAACGACCAGCAACATTTTAAAAAGCGTTGGAACAATTGGGGAGGAAATTCTGGTGTACCAACTACTGATGGACGTTCATCCGTGGCGTCCGACTGTAGCAGCGTTGCTTCCACCTCAACTGTTGGGGAACAATCACAACAATCCCAATCTTCAGCGCAACAACCGCCGCAGCAAGCAACTCCAACTCCGTCGCCTGGTCCACAGAACATGGCGGCTAATGATCCCGCTGGAGGCTCTCAAGTTCCCAAATTCAGACCAAAAGGAAAGGTTTGGGACTGGCAGAAGGATAACAAAGAACGGATGAGCCCTCTGGCCCACATTGAAGCTGGAGCTACTAATGAAAATGTTTCTACGATTATTGTTACGTCGAGCGGCAATGTTAGTCAGGTTACAAGTGTTCAATCCTCCATCAACTCGGTCGCCTCTTCTTCAAACTTCATGACCAGTGCGAATTCAAATCCTAGCAATAATATGTACCACCAGCATCATCTTCATCAACCGCCGCAGCCACCACCACCGCCGCAACCACAGCAGCAACAACAACCACCGCCGCCACCTCCTCCCCCTCCTCCACAAGTCCGAATCAGCTCTGTAACACTGCCCAAAGACAATCTTCCAAGTGGAATCGGTGCAGCGCCCAGGATTCCCCACAGTAATCAAGGCCATCACCATTCAGGCCCTTACTACAACAATCAAGTTCCACCACCACCTCCCCCGCCACCTCCACCCCAGCCACAGCAACTTCATGCACATCAACACAAGGGCATGGCGGCGGGACCGTTCCACAACAATAATCAGCAGCCCCATCCCCACCCCATTCCTCCGCAACAACACCAACAGCATGGCTATCAACAATACAACCACCCGACTCCAAGTCACCCGCAATCCCATCCTGGTCATCATCCCCACAACCAACACCACCACGGCGGGCAACAACATCCACACACGGGTCACCCTCCACATCAACCTCCTAACAGCCAAGGCGCTGGGCGTTACCCTTTGATGCAAAATCCCAAAATTCATTCCTCGGCCTACAGCAACAGTTCAATGTACAGCGGCGGAAACGGGGGAAATGGCGGTGGCTACCCTCGCTCTCCGAATAATATGTATCAGGCAGAACTTCAACATCGTGGCCCTGGCCCTGTTCCCCCTGGTGGAAACGCTTACCATCACCCTAGGGGATATTCATCGTATGCTCCTCCCCAACATCAGCAGCACCCTCAACAGGGGGGCTACGGTCACGGTCACCCTGCCCAACCCCCTCCACATCAACAACACCACGGCGGCTACAACAGTGCTAACATTCAACGTCATGGAGTACACGACCCGGGACACCCGGTCGGTCCACCCCCTCTCCCACCTCACATTCTGTCCCAAAATCCATACCACAATCACCAAATGTTGCCTGCTCGCCGGTGACTCGGGGGGAATCCGCGATTTTAGTTCGAATTTGTGGAGTTCTGTTATTCAAGGTGCACGATTTTTGGAGAAATAGGGTGTTAGTGGTTTGGATTACGAATTCCAATTATTTAGTTCATTCTTGCATTTTGTTGGATAGGGTTTAGCATTGGCTAGCTTAAAAGCTAAATTAGCTAAAATACTTTATTTTTTATTTTTGGCAATGCAGTTGACATTTTTTTTGGTCACATAAAATGGACGTTGCACATGCACACTGACACTACTGAATACTGGAATTCAATTTAACGCTCAACTTGAATTCCAGGTTTTTATGCGAGGTTTTTCATACTGGTTTCTTTTTGGAATGATCATGTATTTATTTGTTGTCCTTGAAGAATTTCGTCGTTTCTCGCGGTATTTCGACACTTTTGAAAGTGAATGTAGGTATTTCAAAGTCAAGGGGGTTTCGCTAGGTCGCTAAGTGTTAAAGTTGCTTCATTTTTTAAACTACTACTCTCCATATTATCTCATAAGACAAATTTAATGTTGTCGTCGTGGTCGTTGCATTTGGATTTTTTGCCATATTTGCATCATCTGCATGACACAAATACACAAAAGCTGAAAAGATCAACACTGCCATCTTCTCTCCCAGGGAAAATATTTGATTACTAACTATTGTATTAATTATAATTAACTAATTACGTAATTTCATGCTAGAAACATTGTTAACCAATTGACTAATAAATTATGAGGTGTGTATTTGTCAGGTAAGGTAGGTGAAATGTTTTTGTGCTTGGTCTTGGTGTGTAGAGTTGGTAATTAATTAAGTAATAATTAATTGATTAATTAGGTAATTTGAAGTTAAATTAATAGTCTCATTTCAATTCAATGCGAAGAATCAAAAGTGTTCATAACAAATTGTTCTGTTTGATACCTTCATCCATTGTTCATTCATTCTAATCTAAAAAATCTACTGTGGTTTACCATATATGGTTCGTTCGTTCGCATTTGCGAAATTGCGATTTGCGGCGACTTAGCATAGCAGCAAGATTTTAAAACTACTTATACAAGCATCTCACTCTCACTTTTAGATTATGAAAGGAAGGGGTCATGGAAAAATGTACAATTTACAAAATTTGATGTAAAAATGAGTACTGCGGACGGAGTAGTTAGTTGGACTTGTAGGATTTGCAATTTTGCTGCAAAGTTAGAGTATTGAGTTGGTGAAATAAGGAAGGAGGGTGGGTGTGAAGTGCAAAGTGTGCGAGTGTAATTTGATGACTGTCAATTTATTGTTGTTGTGATCGTGATTGTTATGTAATTGTATTAGAACTTGTATTTGTAACTGCTCTGACGTTTACAGCGTGCTGCTGTGTGCTCCGCTCTTCTCTGCTCTCCTGTCTTTAGCAGTGAAGACCTGCAGAGGATTCGGATTTCGGAGATGTTTGAGAGCGATTTTCTAAGGATTTAGTTTGCGCAGAGTAATTTTACAGAACTGCTCCGGAACGTGTTCATCGTAGAATTTAATTCATAACAATAAATAAATAAACGTAATAAATTAATTGAACCAAATCAGTTTTTTTTGTTTCTGAATCCATCAATCCATCACTCACCTCATCTTTGAACTAGCAGAATTTTGTTTGATATAAAAAAAATTCAAAAAATAATAATACGACAGTCTGATTGCATTGTTGCATACACGCCGCCAAATATTTTGGCGCGAAAATTCAAAT